>NDXB01020554.1:0-64755 GCA_002631895.1 Agapornis roseicollis
ATGTTCATGTTCTCATCGACCACCACCCCCAAGTCCTTCTCTGCAGGGCTGCTCTCAATCTGTGCTGGGTTTTGGTCTAATTTAAATCACCAGTGTGAAAGCATCACTTAAAGGGCTTAGTGACACTCTGTTAGGTAAAAACAAATACAAACCAAGTTGTTGAAGGCTAACAGTGAAGTGGGAGGTGTAACTTCTGTTATTCTGGGGTTGATTAACATTCCCAGGCCGGGAACCTCATAGATCCCGATGCCTCTGTATCCTTTGGTGGATTGGTGAAACAGGCTTTGAACTCGCCAACACTCTTTTCCTAATGATTGAATGTCTGACTTCAGTTCTGGTTGAAGAAATCCATGTCTCTGACAGCAACAAGTGGGACAGGGAGGAAAACCAGCCTTGTGTCCTGAAGAAGTTGGCAAACCTTGTTTGTCTGGAATCCATTCTGTGTTGTTCCGATGGAGCTGAAGCGTGCAGCGTTTCTGTGCTGTATATAGCTGAGAATTTATGTCATCAGATAATTATATGACTGTATTAATTAAAGTAATTCTGGTGGTATTTGGAGACCAGAGAGAAAATAGCAGAATTTGTTAGTGTTGCATCAGTATTAACGCTGTCAGTACTCAGGGCTTTGGACAACAGGATTTAGACACATAAGCATAGACATGAGGCACAAAATCAATACTTAAGCCAATGGAATGATAGCAGCAGCTGAGAATTTGCATTGAGATCATCTCAGTGCTGGGTTGTGGGCTCAGCTCTAGCATGGAGCTGTAGTTAATGAAAATTATTACCACCTGTGTTCTGTGGGCTGAGTGAAATAATGTGTGAGAGTCCTTCTGTCCTGCGGTACATGCATCTCTACCTCATATCAGGCATGATTTCCACCTGAAGAAAGGTCAAAACTCAACGTGGAAAGAAACTGAAGTCTTCTTTTACTGGCTAGGCTGTGGATTTGCTCCATAGCAGGGTGTATTTTACATAAAAGTCCATTTTCTCACAAGGAGAAGATGTGCCCTTGCAGGGGTTTGGAACAGGGTGTTCCAGGGGCATGGAGTGTGGTACAGATGGTGATTCTGCTGACTTATGCTTGTATAAAGCTGGAGCAAAAGGTCATATAACATATCTGAATAGTTGGAGGGGAAGAATCCCATGGCTTGAAGTATTCTTTACTCACTATTGTATTTGTGTTAAAGCAAAGAGGATTGTGAAGGTTATGCAGAATGTGCTCTGACCTGGTTTTCCCCCGAGCAGCCTAGGATCCTATCTCCACTTAACGGGATTTCCTTGAGAGTTTTCACAAGGTGCAGTTAGGTGCCATTTGTATAATTATAACAGCAAGAGTGCAGTTACGCTCCCTCGCTCGTGTGGCTGGATAAAAATGAGGAGAAATGATGAAGACAAGAAGTAAGGGTGATGACAAGCAGCGATGGATTCAATAGGCAGGCAATGGTACCTTCTGAAATTCCTCGCTTGCAGTCGTTCTGGAAGGAATGGGTTTGCTAGACAACCCAGCAGAGATGGTGTGAAGGGTTTAATGCCTTTAAGAGGATGACAAAGTGAGCTTGGAAGGTGTGGCAGCAGGCCAGGAGGAATGGAGGGAACGTGTGGCTAAACTGGGAGACTGAGCCGTTTCTAGAAAGAGATGAAAAGGACCAGCTGGTGACTAGAAAAGGTAAGGAGGAGAAAGTGTAGCAAGGAGCTCCCGTAGGGGAATGCTAAAAACAGTATGAAGGAGCCTAAAATAGCAGGGAAGACCTGTGCTGTGCCATTGAGTTGCATAGGGAAAATGTCATTTCAAAAGCAGATGAACCCAGTGAGTGTTAACTCCTAGAAAACAGAAACAAACCCAAGATGCCTGAGTCTAGTGAAATCCCTCTGCTGAATCCATAGTCATCCCTGGCTGGCTGGTCAGTGATCCCTGCATGCAGGGAAGGTCAGAGCTAGGGATGGGGATGGTGGAGGAAAGCTGCCAGGGCCTTTTGTACCAAAACAGGGTGCTCTTATCCTTTGGGGTGTGGAGCTGGTTTGGGGAATGCAGGCACTTCATGCCTAAAGTGAGAGGAGTTTTCTTCTGTAGAAGAGAAAGCTGCTGAGAGCCTCCGGAGTGTGAATTGAGTGATGCTGCTTCTGAATCTGCAAATGGTTTGAAACAATAGCTCGACAAGGCACAGGCATTGTCCCCTCTAATCATAACAGCCTGGTAACTATAAAACCTAATTAAGCAGTTCAACAGTTAATAACAACCCATCAGTTAGCAGGAACATCAAGATAATGTGTTTGTCCTGCTGGCCCAGACTACCTTCCAGGCGCTCTGGTAGGGAAAACCTCAACACTATTTGCTTCTGGGATCTACTATTCCTGTTATATGACTGGTCAAAAATCAGTGCAAGAACTTGCTGGCATATTGAATATTGAAACTGTGGGAGAGGAGAAGTAAAAAGCATTTTGGTTCCAAGAAAAATGCAGCCCGGTTTATGATGTTAAGGTTTGAACTTACCACATTCAGTAAAACTTAAATTTCTTACTTTTAATAGGATCATCCTGGAGTTGAAAGTGCTTTGTTTCAAGGAACCATCCATTTCAAAGGCACTGCAAACAGAGCGTGTTATTCCAACCTGGGAACTTTTGTTTTCTCTCTAGTGCAACGCAGGCAGTCTATGTGACAGGTACATTCTGTTCCAGGAATTATGTTCCCCATGGTCATCCTCCCAGCCCGTCTCCTTGGGACCCACCTGAGCAGTGGACAGGTCTGTTTGCACTCACCCCTACACAGCCATCTCTTGATTTCTCTTCTGACCCTCCTTTTGTTCTGTGCTGATTTTTCCAGGATCCATTTCACTGCATGACAAGCTCCCTCATTTATTTGACTCTAAAGCCTGAATTCGCCACTGTCTTGATCTGTTCACATGCATTAACATCGCCTTATCAGTGCCTTCACAGGTGGTATCATCACTCCTACAGTGAATAGCATTTTGCTGGTTTGAATGCACATGTTCCAGTGTATCCTGGACATCCTTCTTGATAAAAGACATCTTCATATGGGCATGTATCTGTTAGTGTGCATCAACACTAAAACAGGAAAAGCATTGTATACAAAATCCCCTGTTTGAAAACACTGCAGTAGTAAAATGCAAAAGCAGCTTTGTAAAGGTTAGGTGAGAGCAGCAGGGCAAGTCAGTGCTGTTTCAGATCCTGAGGCACTTTTGCCTGCTTCTATTGCAAAGGTGAATAATGTCCAGCCACAGATCAGTTAATTTTTCTCCACCAACTGCAAAACACTTGGGATATGGTGTAAGCTTTTCTTCCTCTCCTCGGGTATACTGGTTGCTTCTGCTGCACGAGCATTAGCTAGTTTTATGTCTGTTTTCGTGTAGTAAAATAGTGCCTTTTGGACTTCAGATTCTCATTTAGTTTTCTACTTGGTGTAATTAATAGCATCCATACATTGATGCTGTATTGCTGTTACTGACATCAGCGTGTCTGTATGAAGGATGAAAGAGGCTGACCATGGACTGCATTTTGGTATGGAATTAATTTACAAATAATGAAGAAGTGGGCTTCTTTGTCATGCCAAAACTTGCTCTTGAGGTGGGTGGGAAAGACAGATCTACCGGTAGGGCAGTCACCTATGGCCTTTGAAACTATTCCTCAGCAAAGGGCTTTGTTCTACAGCTTTAAGTGCCTTTTCCTTGTGCATACTTTAGAAAGCTTGGCGAGAATTGGAATGGGAGTTTCTCTGCATGTTCTTGGTCAACAAGAAGTAGATGTAATAGGAGAAGATTTCACTGAAGCATAGCTGTGAAAAAGTGCACTCTCATTATGATGATCTAGGAAGTGAAACTCTAGCAAGTGGCTGCAGGCCGGATAAAATGCATGGTGCGATATAGGCTGTTCTGCTGCTTTTAGGGTAGAGAGCTACAGGGGGCTTATGTGTACCAACCCCCTGTGGAAGTTGAAAAGGCATCATCTAAACCCCTAAATCTGAAAGTCAGAAGAGCAATTCAATGTGGTAAATGGCTTTCTCCTGGTTAGTAAACTTAGTGAAGTTAATGGGAGCTTAATATTTCAAACACTGATACCTGAGTCTTTCATGTGCTTCACGTGTCACTGGACCAATGCTATCTCTGTAGCAACCATAGCTGGATCTACAGGCCACTTTGCAGACCACTGCTCCCAGGTCTGGATTTGCCCAGACCCATAGTTGTGGCTGCCCCATCCCTGGCAGGATTCAAGGCCACATTGAATGGGACTTGGAGCAAGCTGCTCTAGTGGAAGGTGTCTCTGCCCATGGCAGGGGATTGGAACTGGATGAGCTTTAAGATTGCTTCCAACCCAAACTATTCCATGATAACGCATTGGCATTGCTGCACAGAGGGTCTGTAGGATCTGCAGATCTGCATAGGATTTGCAAGGACAAGGTCTTGGTTATATAATTCAGAATGTGATAAGGAGGTCTCTGCTTTCTAGGCCATTTGTCTTCTACTGAGTCATAATATTAGTAAATCACTGAAACCAGTTTTGCAGTTTTACTGGGTACCCATTCCTGAGTCTTGGTATCTCTTTTTGACATAGAGGAAAGGCTGCAGCATGCTATCAGGTCTATTTCTGGTGCATTTACCATCCGTTTATACCATAAAACCACCATGTCCTATTTCAGGTAGTACCACATGTTGCTGTGACCTGATGGAGCCATATAGCATAAATAGCCCGAAGAGAATTGTCTCTTCCAAAATCCTCCAAAGGCTTGGAATCAGCAAAGTGTATTTGTATTTCCTTGGCTTTAAACCAATGAGAGGTCCTATTAACTTTGAGTTAGCTCTTGAGTTTGGTGTTAAGCAGGTGTTTGCGTGGTCTGTTGTGTTGGGCTGAACTCCTGTTGTAGAGTCCAGACCCTGCTTATTCTTTCTTTGCCGGAGGAGAGCTGATGAGTTCACAATCAGAGGTGGCAGGGCTTTAGAATTCCCTGTGAAATTATTCACAAGCTAATGCGAGCAAACAGCAGCCAATAACTGTAAAGGACAACTCCTGCTCTTCCCAGAGAGCCTGGCCGTCTTGGGGCAAGAACTTGACATCTCCACTAATTTCTGGTGAATCATGATCTCTCACATCAGACCGTGTCCGTTGTCAGCGAGCTGTGTCCTTACACATTGCTCCGCCATAGCTGAGATAATGAAGGGTGATGTTGAGGATTTCCTCCTAAAACCACCACCACCACCACCAAAATGCCTACGTATTGGGTCACTGCTATCAGCTGAGATTGATTGCAGTTGAAAGAAGCCGGGCAGATGTTAGAACACTCACGCTACCCACGAGCCAGGGGGTTCCTCTGTTGATTATTTCCCGGCTGCTTGGCACGTTCTTGTGACACACAACAAACCCCCATTATGAAGGATTATATGATGAGGCAACAAGCATGTGAAAGATAGCAACCAAATGGTGACTCCCAATTACATGAAAAATTACTATAATCACCCCTGCTGTACCACCCGTCTGTTGGCAAAGTGGTTGATCCCCTTGCAAAGCTTTAGAAGACCCACTGTATTAAATAAAAATCTCAGCTCTGTGTGTAATCATAAAAATTAACACTGTCACTTTAAAAAAATCAAATTGCTGTCCTAAAGGGAAACCTACTAAGCTGGGTAAAGTAGCTATTATGAAAATGTTTAGCCTTTTGAATGTATTTCAGACAGCATTTGTGTTGCCAGATTTGTCAGCCAAAAACTCACTAAGCAGATTTGTCAGTAGCTGGGGCCATAATCTGTAAAACAGACATTGGCATAGAGATTAAAGATCAAGAGAATTATATAGTTTTTGTTACCATATGCCAAGATTCTTCTTGTTCCTTTAAAAAAATCTGGTTTATTTTGTGCAGGCTGTGTCTTGAGGGCTGCTGCTCTTTCTGTTTTGTTGTCTCAACCCATGGCATTTCCTGTCAGAAGAAGGAAACTGTTTTTATTCACATATCGAGGCTCTGTGGAGCTGTCACCCTTATGCACTGGGGAGGTTTGCCTCGTGTTTCACAGGATCCAAGTTACCTATTGAGTTCTTTTGCTTCATGCCTGCAGTGTTTGTGTTTCTCTAGGCCTGCTGCCCTCTCCAGCAGAGGAGGTGGCTTCCCAAGCTGTAATTGCCTTGGGGGTCTAACAGGAGCTGCTCTGCTCTGCTCTGCAGGCTGGCTGGGAAAGCTGGGGTTCATCAAAATAGACCATGAAGAATGAGTAGCTCATGGTACTGCCATCCACTGACGGGTTCCTGCTTTTGGGATGGAAAACTGTATTGGGGCAGCATGTCTCTGTGGGCAGGACTGGAATAAATTCATGGCCCGTTTGGTCCTTGGACCTTCACTGAGTTTCGTACCTGCATAATAGGCTGGAAATTGGGTCTTTGGGCTCTCTCTGCTCTAAAATACAGACCTTGACCACTGTGGTCACTTGTATGGTACTGGCGATGCGACATCATTTGTGTCCCTTAAGGGTCTCTCTTAATTTATGCACTGGAGACTGTTTTATGAAGGGCTTCAAGAGCATCAACGTGAGAAAGGGGAGATGGCTTTTAAAAGCTCGAAGCTGTTTAGAGCTCTTGAATAGATACTCCATGTGTACATAGGTAGGCAGCATTGGTACTAGGGCAGTTCCAGATTACTCTTGGAGGATTGACTAATAATTAGGTTAGCACTGGATAAAGTACCTCTTAGATGTACTGCTGTGGACAGGCTGTCTGACAATGGACATTTTGTGAGCAATCCAGAGACCTTGGTGTAAGGCAGCCTGCCTGAGAACAGAAACGGAGTCGAGATAAACTGAAGGCCATGGATTAGGGAGTAAAAGAAACACCACCTGTAAGAACTCAGAGGCAGGCGGAGGAGAGGGGGAGCTGAGAAGTTCTGGGGCTCGAGTTCCCAGGACAGTGTTATCCAATCCTAGTATTGCTAAGGGTTAAGGTGCCCAATCAACAATTGCCAAATCCCTGTGGCTGTGCTAAGAATCTCTATATAAGGTTGACACTTTGTCTAATAAAATGGCACTCGCTTGATCACATTGATCGTCTCAGCATTGTCCGTGACTCCCGCGTCAACATACTGCCTATACAGAAACAGTCTGCTCTGCTGTCTTCTGAGGGTGTATCTTTCTGCTTGGTCAGCAGATAGGGAACTGGCTTTGTGTTGATTGTTACCACTTCATGAAAGCTATAAAACATGGTGTGCCCTACCTGATAAAGTTCTTACCTGCTTTATATTGCTGCAAAGAAATAGCAGACTAGAACCTACAGAGCATCAGTTCAGGGTTTAAAAGGGATCTGGTGGCTTTCAAACACAACTTCAATTAAATCAGCCAAGGTGGGAAAACTAAAGAAATGCCTGTGTACAACTTGCTTTGCCAAGGCTGAGTCTGGTTGTTGGTGTTTCATGTACAAGTCATCCAACTATGTGGTCTCTATGGGGCATGGGAGCAGAGGAATAGTTTGAATACCTGTGTTCTCTCTTTTTGGGGTGTTACAGGCTTTCCCCATAACAAAGCTCTACTGTGTAATGGTCGTGTAGGTAGGCCAAGTGCAAGGTTTTCAGTCGAAAAGCATGTATAAAGAATGAACTATTTCTATATGTTTACATATAGCACAAAATGAGGTAGGGTGGGCTATGATTTTCCCTTTGGACAATCCAGAAGCCTAGCAGCACCTGGGAAAGGTTCTGTGCTTTGTTATAGCTCTTTGGGTATACATACTGCATGTATGCTGTTATTGCAGTGATTTACAGTATTCCATGCTGCAGTCCTGTAGGCCAGCAGGAAAATCACTGGTTTGTCCAAAAACCTGCCTTTCTGTGCTGTATGTTATGTGTTATATGGATGTGAGTGTAAAACCAGGGTGAACTCTACTAGGGTTTGGACTGGTCCAGTAGGTAGGGCTCTGCACATGCTGAAGAATCCCACTGTAGGACTGGGATCTCTGTGGCTAAGCACTGAATGGACATAGGCCTCCAAAATGTGCTGCTGTAGGATCTCTGCATTCCTCCAAAGCTTATTGCATTTATGGAGGTGATGCCACCGCAGTGTTTGTGTGCAGTGCTCTTCTAGTGCTCTGGACTGGCTTTCTGTTGTGTGTATTCCACCTGCAGAAAAGGTAATGCTAATGGAAGCGCTGCCCTGTAGGCCTTTCAGAGGGCAGACACCACACTGAGCTCGGATCCTTTGAATCCCTGCAGAAAAGACTAGGCAGAGTGCATCGCAAGTATTAAAATAGTAAGATAGGAGACTTCAAAGTTAGTGTAGTGACTTGTTCTGGAGTGTGGAGTGCCGAGTTCTCTGTTAAAAACCTTTAATCAGTACAGTGTTCATCACACAGATGTGAGCAGCAGCGCTCGGGCTCTCTAATTGTAATTTAAGTTATCCCTGCCTAAGGGCTTGCAATTAAATTATTAGACTGTTGCAGTGGGTCCATGGATCCTGGTTGCACCTTGCAAGGGGGTATTTCCTGGTATGATGAGAAACAGTGGTTTCTCCTGGGAAGCAAATGTACCATTATGCACTTATTAGGTCCTTGATGAGATCCACAACTGATTAGCAAACAGACTTTGCAAGAGGAAATATTACAGTAGTTGCTGTTAGCTTCACAAAGCTACTGCGCATTGAAGATGAAAACAAGCCAGGTCTAACAGTAGCCACTAAGTTCCGTGTTCAGTTTAAAACTTGCTCTTTTCAAACTGATCGCATCATTAACCCTTAATGTACAGTGGGGGAAAACACTGGGAATTCATGCATCTGTGTGGAAATTCCTAAACGTGCGTGTGTCGAATACAGCTGGGATGCAAACATGGGCTAAACATTTATGCAGGCAGTCTATATGGATATACACACAGACACAACCCCTCGCATATTTATATGTATATAGATTGTAAACCCCCCCAGGGTGATTAATTCTGAGCTACCTCTATCTTCATTTCACTAAACATCTTCTGCTTCTTTTCTTGAGGATCTCATTTCTGGTTATGGTTGTGGAGAGTCTTGAGGCTCTTTATCTCTCTCTTGTCACCATGCTCCGAAATATCTGCTGATGAAATACAGAGCCACACTTCATCTACATGCAGACAATTATTGAATCAGTTGGTACATTATTACTTTGCATTGGTGTGTCAGCTCTTCAAGTAAGGGCCTGCCTGAGTAATTGTTTCAAATTCACATGTGGGGGCTTAAAGCTTTGGAAAGCAAAGAGATCCATAGGTTGTTTGGAAGGCGATTGTTTTGCTCTGTGATAAAACTTCTTGCAGGTGAACTCCTTATTTCTTTTTGTTTGAATATTATGGTTTTCATCACCTTCATTTCCTGTTCATCTCAATTTCACTAATAAGTCCAAGAATTCTCAGTGCTCAGCCTTTGCTCGCTGTGGAAGGTACCAAGGATGTAAGGAGAGACAGTTAATTATAAATTGCCCTGCGATACGATGGCATTCAGCTCTGACTCTGCTCCAAATTCATCCCTTCAGCTCAATTTCCTTGAAATCAGTGGAGTTAAACCAAGGTTAACTCTTGCCCTCAGATATTTGAGAGAAGAGGGAACTTCATCAGGAAATGCATCCCTACAAGCTGTATGTTATGTGTAACACATAAGATCCGATGCTTTGCCAAAATCAGGGTCCAACTGGTAGCCTGCCAGGAGCTATTCTTTAAGGGATTGAAAATGGAGCAGATTGCAGTAACTCTCTTCTATGGCACAGGAAGAAGTCCTGCAAAGATTTCTACAATTATTAGTAATTTCTCAAGCGTTGACAGTGTGCTCAGTATGGTCAGAACATGTGTTGCTCCAGACTGAGCCAAGCCCAAGGCCTATAAGATCAAAAGTAATATTCCTTCTGATCTTAAATAGCACTCTGTCCACAATTTAGAGTGTAGAGTCTCCTGGCCCTGGAGAGTGGTATCTGAAGAAAAATGTAAGCTGGCTTGGCTGAAATTCAGACCCTCTCCTGTCATAGAATCATAGAATGGTTTGGGTTGGAAGGGACCTTCAAGCTCCTTCAGCACCAACCCCTGCTCCCATGGGCAGGGACCCCTTTCGCTGGAGCAGCTTGCTCCAAGCCCCAGTGTCCAACCTGGCCTTGAGCACTGCCAGGGATGGGGCAGCCACAGCTTCTCTGGGCCATCACCCTGTGCCAGCGCCTCAGCACCCTCACGGGGAACAATTTCTTCCTTTCATCTAACCTGAACTTCCCCTATTTCAGTTTGAACCCATCACCTCTTGTCCTATCACTCCCTGATGAGGAGTCCCTCTCCAGCATCTTTGTAGGCCCCCTTCAGACACTGGAAGCTGCTCTGAGGTCTCCACACATCCCTCTCTTCTCCAGGCTGAACAGCCCCAGCTTTCTCAGCCTGTCTCCATACAGGAGGTGCTCCAGCCCCTGATCATCCTCATGGCCTCCTCTGGACTTGCTCCAAGTGCTCCATCTCCTGCTTATGTTGAGGACACCAGAACTGCACATCATTGAAAGGATGCTTCTTGATGAGTATTGGCATCATTAATATCTGTAACTATTGAAACTTTCTGAAAAGAGCTTACCCAACTAACTCCTAATAGTGTGATATCCAACTGCTTGTTATCTTTTCTTGCCTGGATAGGACTTTTAAGAAGCTAAGGCCTTGTAGACCCTAATTCTTGTTGTTTTCTAACACATAATTGTTCTTTATTTTCAAGGGAGACGGGGAGAGCTGGGCTGTCTTTATTTGTATTAATTTTGAGTCACCAAAGGGCACCTGGATAATGCCTTTGGGTTGGACCCTTAATTTTAAGACATGTTGAGGCATCTCAATCTGCTGTGGCTTAGACATTCCTCCTTTAAAGATCTCTAACGTGCTCCCAGGACAAGTAAATATATCATCTGTCAGTGTCCTTTGCAAGCACGTAATTTAAGTCCATTAGAAAATTGTTCACAATTGTTCTGTGAGTGGTTTTCACATTGTTATCCTGATTAAATTGGATTATTCCAATATTCAAACCATAGACCTTTTAGCTTGTAAACGGAATGAATTTTATTAAGGTAATAACAGTCTTGTAATCACGGCACTGAAATTAATACTTTAAGGACAGTTGAATGGATTTTTACTACTTAGTACACTAAAGGATTTATTACAGCAGACACGGAATCTCCTGCAATGGTTGAAAGTGGGGAAGACTTTGTTGTAACTCCCTGTTTGCTCTCACACTCGAAACTTCCCTAAACATACATCCCTTGAGTTGAAATATTCTAATCTCTTCAGAAACAACCAAACCCCACAAAACCAGTTTGCTTTGAGCTCAGTACTCCCTGCCGGTTCTAGCTAAAAGGAATTCAGTTGAAAGCAGCTTAGAAGGATGTTTTACTGTTGTGAATTTCATCTCAGGAAATTCATTAATGATTCCTATATGTTTATACTGGACACAGTTTTCAGGTATCCTGTTGTTTGAATTTGATGGTATGAGCATCCCCTTTGAGAAGTCAAGGGTTTCTGTCCACACAGAAATGCTGGTGTGCAAACAGGTGTAAATAGCGATGCTAAACCTGCATCCCTGCTCTTTCGCTTTCTGTATGCCACCAGCTTCAGTATCCCACTGGGACATCAGTTGTAACAGTCAAGTGGTGCGAACTTTGGGAAGGGAAATGGAAAAGGAATTTAGATCTTCCCATTGCTCTGAGTTGGGAGTGAACTGAGGTGAATCCATTGGCAGCACAGACTTGCTGGTCCACAGGGGTGGCTTTGACATCTCAGGGGCTGGAGGAGGGAAGGAGAGCGTTTGGCTTAGGGCTTTATATGTGTTACACTTGCTGCATGTTTGCAAGGAGCACTGGTGCCACAGAGTGAAACACGGGGCTCAGATGTGTGCAGGAGGGAGCCTGCGACTTCACCTGAGGGCTTAGCTTGGTGCAGAAGATGAGTTGAGGTTGAACCTTAATAGGGGTTCACTAAAACCCCTCTGAAATACGTAAAGAGATGGATGTTTATAGGTTATATAGTAAGGCCTGCTAGGACCTTGAGAGAACAGTGCCCAGACCTTCTCAAAATGAAAACACTTCTAGAAACTAACAGCTTTTCCAATGGTGGGAGGTGAATGTGAATGTTATATCAAGGTTTCAAAGGATCCAGCCTTTTTTGGATGAGTAATACCTTCCATGTTAGAAAAGAAGCAGGATTTAGAATCATGTTCATTTCAGATGTCTCTTCCCATATTTTTCTATGATATAAATTTCCAGGAAATAGTTCCTGCATTGAAATTGTAATTTGGGAATGGAAACTTTCTGACTTTGACCAGGGACTTTGAAGAGAATAATCCTGTACTTTTTGTCATACACAGAGGTAGAAAATGAGGCTATTCCTTCTCTTGATAGACCACTTCGGTAAGGATAGTCTGCAATAGCCTATCTAAATAGTTGCATGCTGAGGAAGGAAGTTAAGAGCAAATGTGTCATTCTTCCTCTCCTCCGCTCCATTTTAATACTTTAAAACATTTCACTTTTTCCGTGCAATCATTTTTCAGTGAAAATCTCAGCTTTGGTCTATTCTATATTTGTAGCCTTTTTTTTTCCTCTATGCAAAGAACTTTTCCAGATGTATCCTCCCTGCTCCATCATCTCCAGGCTAATTAATGAGTACATTTTCTTACTTGAAGCATGTTTTCCCTGCCTTGAAATAGAGCAATTTTATCAACGCTGATCTATCTTTCTTCCTTTTAATCCTGACATGGCTTAAGGTATTAATAAGCTCTTATCGAATGTCTAGAGGAATCATCATTTAAAATGAATTTTATAGCGTATAATGAAGCAGAAGAAGGAGGAGGAGGAGGAAAGCAGGTCACTGAGTTGAACTGGCTTGTTTGGGGAATCATGTGCCTGATATAGATTGAGGATGTTGTAACTTTGGGAGATGAGACCAAGAACTCAACTCTCATGTTGAATGTCCTTGCAAAAGTTAAATTGCAGTGTTGAGCTCTTAATGGGCACTAGCACCCTGCCTGTTGCTTGGAAAAAGCCATTGGCAATTCATGTTATTATCCATATTATAAGGAAATACCTGGAAATGGTAGTGAAAGCCCCTGATTCTCAGTTATTTTACAATGATTTGGGGGTTTAATTTTAACCTGGGATTTTCATTCCCTTTTCAAACCACTGCTTCAAGGCATGGTCTAGTCTGAGGCACACCTGCCTATGGCAAGGGGCTGGAACTGCATGATCTTAAGGTCCTTTCAACCCCAACCATTTGATGATTCTGTGATTCTGTGCCATGTCATAGTTCTGCTTATGGTTCTGATGGCATGCTAATGAAAGTGTTATTGAAATGTGCTGTGTTCTGTCTGGCTAAACTTGAGAGGAGTCAGGGTACCTTTGGATTGTTCAGTGTGTTATTGCTGAAGATAACTGGGGTTTTTAATATAGTACCGAAACGCACAGAAACCCAACCCAGACCCCCAAACCGAACCGAGCAAACAAAAAGCTCCCCAACAAGACCGGTCCCAACCCCAATCCCTGAGGGCCACCACTCGTCACTGGCCTCCAGCCAGACACCGAGCCCAGCCATTATCCTGGCACTGCCAAGGATGATGCCTCCAGGCCTCTCAAATAGGGATTAATTTCCCGACCTCGTTTGTGTTTACCAAGACTCTCTGTGGGGAATGGTGATACAACCACAGCCTCACTGCAGGCATCTGCTGTGGTTTGGGCTCTTCGGGGTTCTGGTTTTGTTTTGATCTTCTCTAAATAGAGTTTACATTTGTGTCTGATTATGTTTAGACCAGCATGTCTTTCACTTTCTAAAGCTTCTTAGGGCCCTTTGTCTTCAACTGTGTGACCCCAAATGAAAACATCTTTCAGGTAGACTCTAATTTCTGGTATTCATTAAAAGCATATTTCCTGATGAACATGACTTAAGATGCTGGTCTGTGGAAGAAAGATGTCTTCTGAGGGAATATTGTGTGTACGGGCATAGATCCAGGCATGTCATGAGGCCACTTCTTAGAAACTCATCAGGATAGGTTTCTGGTGTGACCTCAGCCCCATCAGCAATATTCCCTTGTCCGTGGATGGAAGTAACCTTCTTTTTTTACTCATATCCACATGCATATGCTTGCAGTGTAGGAAGAAATGAACAGCTCTGTTTGATCGTCATGGGGTAAACAAATGCATCTCCACTGTTGGTCCTTCCCATCTTCCCAATTCCTGGAATGATTTGCAGCTTCTGTTGGAGCAGCAGAATTTCCCCAGGGGTAGAAATTATGCTCCANTCATATCCACATGCATATGCTTGCAAATATTTGAGTTTCTTCTAGTGTAGGAAGAAATGAACAGCTCTGTTTGATCGTCATGGGGTAAACAAATGCATCTCCACTGTTGGTCCTTCCCATCTTCCCAATTCCTGGAATGATTTGCAGCTTCTGTTGGAGCAGCAGAATTTCCCCAGGGGTAGAAATTATGCTCCAGCAATGTTCATTATTCACAGCTTGTTCACTCAGTGGTTTGGTTTAAATGCTTGCCTACCAAACTAATCCATTGCCTCTGAAGTTCAGGCTTTGTCTTGGTTGTGTCTGATGACCATAGGCTGAGCTTTGAGCTCCTCTTGGTTGGTTTTGAGTTACTTCTCTGAGTTGGACCATCTCTCTTTCGGAGTCTCAAGCAGTGTATGGCTGGGGTGGACTGGTATCCATGTTCCTTAACTCTGCAGCCTGGTCAAGCTCTCTCCAGTTAGGCACAGACTAATCCAAGTGTTCAGCAGGTTCTGTATGCTCTAAACTGAAATGTAGTTTTGTCACTGGCCTGTTTGGTTGCTTGGGTTTCGGTTTGGTTTTTCCTGCTGGGACTGCAGGGTGTCTTCAGGTTTGGTAGTGCCGTTTCCCAGCTTTGCCTTGCTCACTGAGAAGTACTAAAGAGCGCATTTGTGCTTCAGAATTGGAGGTAAAAGTTTGGGCTTTTTCCTCAGTGTCTCTTTTGCTTTACTCCTGAATGCCTCTTCATTGAGTGCAGCTACAGGACGAGGGTCAATGTTTGGATTTTTGTCTATAATCTTCCCTATTGCTTGAAAATGTCAGCTTTTGCAATTGTGCTGCTCCACTGCGTCAGTGAGTGTGTGTGTGTGCACATATGCATTTTGAAGGCATTTTTACTCCTAGTATCAGATACTGTTCAGGATTCAGACTGAATCAGACAAACCCCATGACAAAGATGCGCATCCTTTAGTGACCCATTTTGAGTTCCCAGCGGGATTAAAATTAAAACAGAGCCACAGTTCTTGAGATCAGAACAGCAACAAGTTCTGTGCCCGTCTCCTCTCTCAGTTATGCATTTGGAAACTTCATTCTTGGCTCCTTGTTTTAATGTCTTTCAGTTTCCTCAGACCCTCAGCTTTTCTACAGATTCCGCTGACCTTTAAATATACCAGTCTCATTTTTCTGTCATCTTGCGAGTTTTGGGTTTGATGCCCAATAGTTTTCTACCAACTATTAATTCCTTTTGATAAATTCCATTTGTCTTACAGTAATAATGTTGCACATCACTGGATTAATTTTTCTTTACAACAGCTTAGTTCAACAGAATATGAACTGGAAGAACCGTCTGGATGCTCTTGCGCTATTTTTCTAACATTATCTGTGGGTCTGTAATGCTAAATTTTGTCTGCTGAACTTTAGGAAACGCTGAAAGAAAAACCCCTAATTCTTCTTCATTTATTTATTTCTTTTAAAGCAGGGGACTCTAGAATAAGAACGTGGCATTAGCCTGAATAACGATGCATTCTCTGGCTCCATCTGCATATCTGAGTTAATTATTCTCTTCTGAAGGAAAAGGCAAAGAGATACTATCTGAACAAGTGAAGTTTTAACGTGCACAAGAAACATTTTCCCCTCACTGCCCTTTAAATCGCTATTTCACATCCCCTGATGCACACGAGGGGATGGCATTTGCCATCCCGTGGCAAAACAAATCTGTAGGAGTATGTATGTGAAAGCCGGTCCACGTGTGAATTCGCTTGGAGTTGTATTGTGTTCCTTATACTAATACAATATTGTTCTAGTGCTTGCCCCTGATTAAAGACATACATAAATAAATAATTTATAATTTAATTAATAAGGTATAATATGCAAAGCACAGTCATTTCAAACAGCTTGTAATGTCTCTAATGTACTTTCAATTTTTTATTTTACATAAGGGCTATATTCATTATGTGGTTATGATAAACATACTAATGAATTTTATTACAGGAACAAATTTAAACATGTAAATGAGATCAAATAGTATTAAAATGCAAACGATGGGGAAACTTATTACAAACTAACCTTGCCAACATACATGGAGGGATGGTGCAGAAAGGACTCCGGGAAGCTGCACACTGGATACAAAGTCAGTGCAATCATTGTCCAAAGCCACTGAACCCCAGCGCTTGTGAACTCTTCGTTTTTAGCATCATGTAAACTCTCCTGAACAAAACAAGTTAAGCAGAATCCTGGGTTTTGCACGCAACTTTGGGTGACAATTAAAATCCCTTTTCTTGTTCCAGTGAACAGTAATCTGTGCATAATTACATTCAAATGAGATATTAGCATTTTTTGTGCTTACTCTTTGTTAATTGCGGAGTTCACTCACCATGGTGATGCTTTTGATAGAATCAAGCAACCTTATTGACCCGATGCTGCAAGGCATGTTTGGAAATTCGGCTGTATTCTTCTTTCTTTATTCTTCTTATTTTTTTTCTCTTATTTTGGCATTTTGAGGACTCCTGCTGCTTTTATTACATTCCTGACACTTTTGTTAATAAATCATTGCAAAGTTAATGAAAATTGCATTCAGGCATATCCAAAATAATTGTGTCCTTTGTCATGCTAATAAATTGAAAGATGTTGATCCAATGGGTGACTGCGTGCCCATTATGGCCAAGTTTGTGATACGTGTGCCTGTTGAGCTTGGACTTTTGGGCTTGGAAGATCATTCCAGGTAGGAATGTGGATGGGGAAAACAAGAGTCCCTATGTTTTATGTCAAAAGTTAGGCAACCTACCTCTTCATTGTGTTGGGAAGTGGAAAAGGATTGAAATGTTCCTATGAAGATGTACAGTTCTGGTATTAACTGCAGTAATCAGTAATAGCCTTACACCAGAATAAGTTCTATTCTGGAAACAATTAAATCTCTTTGGTTTTGCCTTCTGAACATTTGCCCTTATTAAATCCAGGTGATAAAAGATAGAAAAGAAGCCCTTAGACCTCAATTCTCTGCAGAGCTGTGGTGCATGTGAAAGGAAATCATCTCACAGGGCTTTTCGGGGTAGGAAGGAAGTGGTGTGTTAGTTTCCATTCCAGATATAAAGCTGGAACTGTAAAATGCAGGTATTTCATTGTGATTTGTAGTAGTGACTTGATGTCCGTCATCATAGAGTCACAGAATCATGGAATGGTTTGCATCAAAAGGGACCTTCAAGCTCCTCCAGCTCCAACCCCTGCTCCCACGGGCAGGGACCCCTTCCACTGGAGCAGCTTGCTCCAAGCCCCTGTGTCCAACCTGGCCTTGAGCACTGCCAGGGATGGGGCAGCCACAGCTTCTCTGGGCCATCACCCTGGGCCAGCGCCTCAGCACCCTCCCAGGGAACAGCTTCTGCCTCAGAGCTCAGCTCAGTCTCCTCTGCTCTATCAGACTAGACTAGACTAGAATACGTAAGGGTTGGAATAGTTAGGTCAAAGCCATTCCCCTTGGCCTGCCCCTACAGGCCCTTGTCCAAAGCTCATTTCCAGGACTTATTAAAGTACCAAACTGAAAAAGCTGGGGTTAGCTTTTTGTTGCAGAATGTATTTTTATACCTTCTGTTATAATTAAAAGAAATAGGACAGAAAAAAATGTCAAGAAGATGTTTAGCCAGAGAAATCATATTTCATCATGCAATTATAGAATAAAAGTGTGGATATTATAGAAATACAGATCATTTTAGTCAGGAGTGCTTAGTTTCTGCACCGGCCCTTCATGCTGGTTTTAGGTGGGTGTTTATTCTGCTACTCAGTCAAAATGTGCAGTTAACCTGACTGCCACATTGGAGGCAACATGCGGTATGTGGCTTGGATTAGCAGATGTTAAAAGATGTCATTTCATAGTGTGTCTGAAGGTGTATTTTTCCTCTCCTAATTAAAAGAATGGTGTATTACTCTGGGAAAGGCAGCTATCTTTTTTCTTTATCATTAACAACAATGTAAAGCTCCCTGAATCACCAGAAGGACACTCAGTGTCTTAATGCAGTATCTTGCAAGGCTTAAAATTGTCAGCTCTTCAATTTGCTCCTAAAGTTCAGCAAACTCCTTTATACACAAGAGTGTAGAAAGCCCATTGACTTCAGTGGAGGTGTGCCTGTGTTCTGAGGGTGTAAAATGGCTGAGAAAAGGTGGTGTGTTTTGGAGACTTAAAAGATGCCATTCAAAGTGAGCTTGGAAAACGGGTTTGGAGCGAGGGAAGAGAGGGATGTGTAGCAATAGGGGAAGCATCCTTAGCGAATTAAAACCTATGACTTGTAAAAGTTGACCTGGAACTTTCCCTGAGAGCCATAATCACCCACGGTGTGATTTTGATAAGCATGTGGCCAGTGTTGAGGACTGGAGGTGGGATTAAGCAAAGCGGTAGTCTGATCCAGTTTGAGAAGTGTGCTGCAGGGCTCTGTGTTTGTAGCAATGCCACTTACTCCATTTGCTGCACAGTTGTAATGATAAGAAACATGAAGTTACTTGACAATTGAAACAGTGATGTTTCAAAGAAGGGTGAAGGGATGTCTCATTGCTCCTTTTTATTTCTCTGTATGACAGGAAAGGATGGGCTCTTTCCCTTCTAAAGAACCTCTGCAAAGATGTCTATTTATTAGACACAGGTATCAAGTACCATGTGCATGTCAGGGTATTGACCAGGTCATGCCATTGGCCAAATGTATATTGAGGGGTTTAGATCAGTGAAGGGCAACGTACAAAGTTCATCTTTCCCACTTGGACTCCTTCAACTCACTGCTGTGAAGACTGGCTCCATTCAGAGGGTAGAAATCCATTCCCCCACTTCAGTGTCTGCATCCGGGCTAACTGTCCTGTTCTCCTGGCTGCTGAGTTGTTCCTTGTTGTATTCCCACCCAGCTCCATCCCTGTTTGGTACCAGATGTTGAATTAGTATTGCAAGACACCGCTTTGACCTCCTCACAGCAATTCCATGGGATCCTGACCTAACTACATGATCCAAGTGATAGCACAAGGTGAAACATTATGCCAGCCCTGCCTGTGTTAGCATGATTCCTAGACAGAGTTTCACCATGGTGATACTCGCTGGAAAACAGCAAATCCCTGCCATTTATGCTTTTAAAGCAATGCTAACACTTGAGCAGACAGTGCTGTAATGTGTATCCTGAGAGCATTCAGTGAGCCTGAATGAAGTGACAGTAAAATCCTCACTGAAGTATGAAAAGGTTACTGCAATCCTCTTAGAGCTGGAGTCTGGCGAGTTTGCCTGAGTTTCCTCTTGTTTCTTGTGTTGCTCTTTCATATTTAGGCAATTGTCATGATAAAGTTGCTAGTGTCTGTTTTGTGGTGACTGAATTGTTGTGTTGTGTGATATGATGTTATGTGTGTTATGTGAGGTGTTAGAGATGTGTTTCTGAGGGTCAGGTCATTCTACATACACTGCTGTTCTCCCACAACATAGTGTTCTGTAAAAACAAGCCCATTTGGAAACTCATTTTATACAAGGAAATGTGGCTTTGTAAAAGTAAGAGAGATCACAGCCAAGCTGCCTCCGGTTCAGCCTGTTCCACAACTGCAAAGGGAGCTTTTTGCATGAGTGTGTTGCATATATCATCACATGTGTATAATGTTTATATCACCATATATATAACATAACATATCATGTTTATAAAGTTTACAGTTTGTTTTACAAAGTACTTCCATTATAACTCCCAGTTTTCTCATGCAGAACTTGGTTACAACTTTCCTAGAGATTGAGCTACTGTGCTGAATGCTTAGCCAAGCTCCACTGGAAAAGCAAGCAGTGTAGAAACCTTTCCTCTTTTTAAGGAGAAAGAGTTCCAGCTGGATGTTATTCCCATTGAATACTGCTGCTGAGTATTCCTGGTGCTCAGTTTGGAGAGGAAAATAAAACTAGAACCAGGTAATAAAGTTAGTGCCTCTATGACTGCTTTATGTTTGAGTTAAGTTTACAAGAGGTTTACTTTCAGTTGAGCCAATTTAGAGAGTCAAAAGGCTCTGCTCTGCGCATTTTGCCTATAGAGAATCTCGCATTAAAGATGGAAAATGAGCAGGAATAATCCAGGAAAAAAAAATCTATCCTCAGAACACTTGCTAATGAGACTTTTGGGGCTGATAATGACTTCCTCTGACCTAGTACTGAAATCCCAGTTTCTCTAACACATATCCCAGCATGTAGAGGTACCACTTTGCTTTGAATTTAACAACCCAAGGCCTGACTCAGCCCTTCTTGACCAAGTGAACGTTGGTCTGGGCTCAGAGTAAGCTGTGTCAGTAGCCCAGAGGGAGTCCTCACGCAGTGCCAGGGAAGGGGCTGCCAAGAGGAGATTTTTCCAAGGCATTTGGAGCCATTCTGTGGGAAAGGCTCAGGAGCTCTGTCCTCACTAGGCAAGGTCACTGAGTCTTGTTGATAAGCATAAAGCTTGTCAGATGGTATCAGCACCTCCTGCGGAGAACTTCCACAGCAGGGGTACCTTGGGTCAGGAGGAAGGAGACCTGAATGACAAGGAACTTTTGAGCAAGAGATAGAAGAGAACAGGCCAGGATACACAGGAGTAGAAGAATCTGAGCCCCCAGAGTGATTTTCTTGTCTGAGAGAACATCACCAGTAAAGTTCAGATGGTTGCCACCTTGTACAGGTGAGTCATGTGCTCTCAGATCTGACTGTGGGCAGGATTTCTTGGCAGTCATAGAAAGAAAGAGACAATTCATCATACCTTACAAGAAGCGTGACAGACAATGCGCACTTCTGTTATTCCTGCCCTAATTCATTGTATACACAAGCTGGTTGTAAGAGGTTTCCCCTCCCACCATTTATTATAAGTACAAGGCCTCTCATTGCCCCTCATTTAAAAGTGTCTTATAATTCCCTGCAAATCTTTTGACTAAAGAAAAGCCATGTCACACTTGGAGGAAGTTCAAGGCTATTATAAAAAGAGTTAAAATAGCTATCGGTTATTATAGAATTAAATGGATAGCATTGATAAATAACCCCACTGGGTCTTTGGCATTCTGGCTTCAGAAGATTGAAGTAGCTGAGTTGTAATAGTCCTTCAAAGAGAAAATAATCATATTCTCCTCCTACATAAAATTAACCAGCATTTTGGATGTCTAAAGACAATACCTCACCCTACAAACTTTGGCTTCCTTGGAGACTTACATGTGCATCAGTTCACACCAGTGATCTTCATCTTTTCTAATAAGCTCCTGTCCTTCTTCTAGTGTCTACAGAGAGCAGTTGAGTATTCTTTCTAAACTGTGATTGCCTGGTTTCTTGAGATGTGTTGGTGGATATCTGATGTTTGTGGAACTATGGGTCCTACCTCCTGGAGTCCAAGTAAATTCTTCCTTAAGGCCATTCCTCACACTATCCAGTTCTCACCAGAGGAGGTACCAATGAAAGACAGAACTAAAATGTAAGGTGGTAGTGACGGGCTGAGAACAGGGCTTGTTCAGCCTGGAGAAAAGAAGGATCCAGGGAGATCTTGTAACAGTCTTCCAATACCAAAAAGGGCTCCAGGAAACCTGGAAAGGGGCTTGGGACAAGGGCCTGTAGGGACAGGCCAAGGGGAATGGCTTTAACCTGCCAGAACAGGGGAGACTGAGATGAGCTTTTTTGGCATGTAATTTGTGGCACATGTTATAAAGCTGTAAAAGTGTACTTTGGAAGTTACAGAGAAGAGAAAAAACAAGCTCTGGGTTTGGTGTAGGCATCTTTTGTAGTGGACTGTCAGGTTTTGTTTGTCTCTGATCAGTATAATAATACTGTATTCCAAATGTTACTTCCATGAGTACCTTCCAATACCTTAAAGTATACCTACAATACCTACAAGAAACCTGGAGAGGGGCTTGGGACAAGGGCCTGTAGGGGCAGGGCAAGGGCAATGGCTTGAACCTGCCAGAACAGGGCAGCCTGAGCTGAGCTCTGAGGCAGAAGCTGTTCCCTGAGAGGGTGCTGAGGCGCTGGCCCAGGGTGATGGCCCAGAGAAGCTGTGGCTGCCCCATCCCTGGCAGTGCTCAAGGCCAGGTTGGACACAGGGGCTTGGAGCAAGCTGCTCCAGTGGAAGGGGTCCCTGCCCGTGGGAGCAGGGGTTGGAGCTGGAGGAGCCTGAAGGACCCTTCCGATGCAAACCAGGTTGAGAATCTGTGATTAGAGTCAAGACTTTAAAATTCATATTGGTATAGGTCTCTAATACAACATCCTTCACTAGGTTGATTTGTTAGGGCTGGATGTTTGTATTTCTACCTTGACCTTTATTTTCTATAGTCACATGAATGCAGGAAGAAAGATGCTTCTTATTCCCCATGTCCTCTATGTGCTTTGAGCTTGGGTAGGAGATTTGAAATTTGCCCTTCTAGCCCAAAACAGCAACATGGCTACAGCCCAAATAAACACAGACCTGTGGTCCACGTGATGATAACCGTGATTTCACTGTGGGTCCCAGTGTATAAGCAGAGGTGATGGATTGCTGGTCCTGGCTGCTCCAAGTTGGGAAGCAAAGCAACACTGGAGCGATACCTCAGGGTGCTGCCAATTTTGGGGGTTATAATTAGCCATGGCACCGGTTTTTCCCACTGGAAGGCATGGCACAGGTCTCCTGATCGGCTGTGAACTAGCAGCAATGCTAAGCTGTAATTTCTGTGTGATTTCATGCTGCTACAGGCTAACTTGAAACCCTGCTTGCTGTCGAAAGTTCTATAATTGCACAGTTGTTTCAGTGAGGTACTAAAAATGTTACGGATGTGCTGCCGTTTTATGGGTCACCCACCACAACCATGATGCTATTCCACATAGCCTGGTACGTGCAAATTGCAGCAGTTGCATGTGATTTTATTCTGATGGGCATGTAGGTTGTGTCATGTGCTGCAAAGCTGTAAAAGTGTACTTTGGAAGTTACAGAGAAGAATAAAAACAAGCTCTGGGTTTGGTGTAGGCATCTTTTGTAGTGGACTGTCAGGTTTGGTTTGTCTCTGATCAGTATAATACCTGTAATTAAAGCATGAAAGATCATAAACTGTATTCCAGATGTTACTTACGTGAGTGTCTTCCAATACCTAAAGGGGGCCTACAGAAAACCTGGAGAGGGGCTTGGGACAAGGGCCTGTAGGGGCAAGCCAAGGGCAATGGCTTGAACCTGCCCGAACAGGGCAGCCTGAGCTGAGCTCTGAGGCAGAAGCTGTTCCCTGCGAGGGTGCTGAGGCGCTGGCCCAGGGTGATGGCCCAGAGAAGCTGTGGCTGCCCCATCCCTGGCAGTGCTCAAGGCCAGGTTGGACACAGGGGCTTGGAGCAAGCTGCTCCAGTGGAAGGGGTCCCTGCCCGTGGGAGCAGGGGTTGGAGCTGGAGGAGCTTTCAGGTCCCTTCCAACACAAAGCAGGCTGGGGTTCTATGATTGTATGATTTCTGTATATTCTGTAATTCTTACTGCAGTTCTTGCATTATCATCATGCTCTCTGACATCTGTGTCATGTCAGGTTTGCTCAACTGTTTTGCTACTAGTCAAAACTGGAAGTTTTTGTGTTGTTTTTCTCCTCCGATTCTCCCTCTGCAGGGTCAGCCCAGCTTAAGGAAAATGAAGCTGTCTGCTCTCAGCTTATACATCATCAGCAACAATAAACATGCCAAGTTCAGAACCTGTGCTTCCTTATCTGACTATTGTTGAGAGCAGAAAAAAGACAGCTTGATTTTCATTAGCAGCATTGACCCTATAGGGCAGGAGCAAGGGGGAAGAATGCATTTTGACTTGAAGTAAACTGAGGAAACGTGACAAGGAAGTCAGAGAGGGATTATGTATGCATCCCTAAGGTGTCATTTTTAACAAACAGCCTTCCTTCACTTGAGGAAATTCCGAGTAAGCCACTGGAGAGATTCCTGTGCTGTCCAGTCAGCAAAGGCTGAGAATTCTGTCTGAATTAAGCATTATCCTTTGCTTTTTAGTTTCTCTTTTCCTTTGGTAACTTTGTCTTGCACTTATTTGGGATAGCAATGAAAATATGTAGTTTTGAAATGTGGAAATGCAGACTTCTTGGATGTAACTCATGTAACTCGTTCTAGGAGAGCCTTTTATACACTTGTGTAGACTTGCCTTTAAAAAAGGGTTTCATTTTGTTCCTCCAGCATAGATTCAAACAGAAGTTTCTCTTTATGCTCCTTCTAAGGCCAGGCACTAGGCTGGCAGAACTTTTTCCTGCTGTCCCATTTACACCGTGTTCTTTTTCATCCTTCTAGCACCACGTGTATTGTTTGTTATTCCTTTCCTCAGTGCCTGTGTGCGTTAAGGACAGCGGAGATATTATAGAAAGCCTGGATTGAGGCAGAGAGCTCCAGTTCCAAGCTGTGGGTAGGGGGATGTATATAAAGTGATGTGTGTTCCCCTCCCTTCTACTCTGTGAAGCTGACTGCTAGGCAAGCCTGGAAGCTGCTGCATCCTTCTCCTTTTGGGCATTGCTGGAGTTCCTCTCTCAGAGTGTTTGGGGAAACGAGGAACAGTTTTATAAGAGCAAATTCTGGCCCTGGATCTGAAGCGCTGTAACCCTGTTTGGGAAGTTATACCAACTGTTCTAGGAAGCAGCCAGCACTCTGCTGTCAGTTTTAAAGCACAAGTCCAAAATAGAGGCAGAATTCTCAGGAGTAGAAGTTTTGCCAGAGTTTTCTGAGGCAGTTTCGAAGCGTGGTCTGTGCTGTGTGCCACCAGGAGATGCAGCAGGCATCCCTTCTGTGCTCTACCTTTGCCTCCTTGGTATAGCTGCCCTAAGCAGAAAAGTGGGTTTTCCTCTGCTTACAGTGTGCTGAAGGGAATCTCTTTGAATTTGCTCCAGAAAGAAAAAGCCAGTTCAGGCACTTCTCACAGCAGTAACAAGGCAAGAGATAAGGGAGAGGTCTCCAAACAGCACAGTCAGGTCACAGGCTTTCCATCCCACCCCATTCGCTTGCCCACTTACTGCTCCCTCCAAGTGCCTGACAGGAGGATGGAGCCAGGAGGGGCTGGGCTCTGCTCCCAAGGAACAAGGCATGGGACAAGAGGAACCGGCCTCAAGCTGCCCCAGGGCAGGTTTAGATGGAGCTGAGGAACAATGCCCACAGGGTGCTCAGGCATTGGAAGAGGCTGCCCAGGGCAGGGCTGCAGGCACCGGCCCTGCAAGGGTTCACACCATGGAGAAGAGGTCTCAGTGCCATGGGGCAGGGCTGGGCCTTGGCAGTGAGGACTGGGTGATCTTGAAGGTCTTTTCCAATCCAGTTGATTCTGCGATTCCACTGCCTGCTGCCATTGGCACTGGTTTTTGGGAGCCAGGCAGGGTGTTGAAGTGCTGTCAGTGGTTGCCGTAGGCGGCCTCCCTGTCCTTGGCAGTCCTCACTGCAGCTTTCCCATCCAGGGGTTTCTATCAGGTGAAGCTGACCTGTCTGGAAAGCAATTCAGCAAACTCGGTATTACAATGACACTGCCAGCTGTGATCTGCTTGGGTTGCATTTCAATTTTAGTGCCAAAAAGTGGACAAAATCCTAATTGTAGCTTTAAAGCTGCCAGGCAAGCTAATCCTGTATAGTTTTATGTAGGCATAGGGGTGCCTGGTAGTGAAGAGATGATACTTGACATCTCTTAGCTTTAGTCTGTTTTATTAAAGACAACTCTTTAACTTTACTTGAAGGCAAACAGAGATCTTAATTGTCATGTATAAGCATTTACATGATAAGATACTGTTAGTTATTGAAGTGATAAGAATTTCAGTGCAATTACGGTTCAGATAGCAGTAGAGAATGGTGATCTATTTTATTTAACTTTCTCATCTATTAAAAACATGAAGACATTCTGAAACCTCAGGCTCCTAGGCGGTATGTGCTGAGCTACCCTAATGCTGTATATCCACATCAATAAATAGTAACAAAGAAGTTTAGGAAGCCAAAGGGGTGGGTTTATTTTAGTGCCGGTGTTTCTCTGAATGGTGTAGTATTGATATTGGAATGGTGGAGGAAAAGCTATAGACACTTAATACTGCGAAACCTTATAAATACTAAATTCTCTAAGTGTAAGATAGTGTCAGTCTTTCCAGGATGCTGGTGAGAATATTCCTCCTTCAACCTACAAACCCTGCAGAAATACCCCTTTTCTACCATTAATGTAACGTGACATATTGGACTTTTGCCTTCAGTTGTTTATCCTAAATAGTAATTGTTTGCTGATTTAAATCAAACCAAAACCCATGGAACAAAATAGCTGCTGTGTTGAGAAAGAGGCAATTTGCTGAAATGCTTTTCCACTGGAAAATTCTCCATCTAAAGCACAAAGGGACCACTAATTACTTTAGGATTATGAAGTTTATTTTAGTAAAGACATACTTTCACTCCAGTCTTGTCACTTAAGCTCAGGACTGTACAAGCTCCTGCACAGATCTGTACCAAGAGGCCATTTATAAGAGATTAAGTAAGGCCATTTGCTCACATTAGCACAAGCTGGAGACAGAGTTTTGTTAGACTGTTTTAGCTTGAATTTGTGACAGATTGTGGTGGCCTCACAGGTTAAGCTGTTTGGAAGATGCAATGCTGATGCAGAAGACCATTACAGTGATGATCCAGACCACATGTGGAAAAGGCTGTGGCTGGGAGAGTGACCGGCAATGAGCAGCACCCACAGTAGCCTCATTCCACCCCTTGGGTGTTTCTGTTCTCTAAGAGGAGAGTTGTGCATCAGGAGATGCCCAGCACCTTTCTTCTTCATGTCTGCTCTGTACTCTGAGCCTGTGCAAGGCACACTGGGGGGGAAGGTTCATCCTTTGTTGCAGTGAAGTTTGCGAACAGATTCATTGTATTTGGAGGTTATAGAGTGTGATGGGAGTGAGTGGGATTTAAAGCCATGCGCCAGCTTCTTGGCTCCAGCTCCAGCTGCCGTGCACTGCTTCAACACTGCTCTTGAGGTAGAACTTGGCTTTTCTGACAGAAAAAGAGGCCTTGGGAAGTTTAAGAGTGAAGATGCTGCTTCCTACCTAACAGAAGGTGTGGAAAGATAGAAAATGCAATGCAAACAAGAAGCTGGCATGACCTGAAATGTACTTACATGCAAAGGTCACTACATTTCTCCTCAGCAGAGCTATCTCTGCTGTCTGCTATAAAGGTGCCACGTAGTTTTACTTTGTAATTCCCAGGATTCGTCTCTCTTGCCCCTTGTTTTAGGGTAAGGACACACTAACGTTCACCTTCTCAAATCAGAAACTTGCATTGATGAACAGTCTTAGTATCTAGAACAGGTTTTGCCTCTTCTAAATGCAAATCTCTGGGCCTATTGGCTTCCTCCCAAACTGACGTGACCTAAAGTATAAAGTGCCTTGATAGATACCATAAACATATGTATAAATCTGGGATAAAATGTAGCTTTTGCCCCATGAAACAAGTTCTGGAAGAGTTTATGTTATATGTGTGACTTATCTTTGCTGATGAAATGACTGTAGTTGAATTTTTATGTGTCATATCTGTAAATGTATGATTATGTATGGTGATACACGATGGCAAAGTATGATAATATATGGTGAAAATATGTGATGAGATAGGTGACTGGTACTTCAGATGCAGATCAAGAAGTTATGTCCAAACTGTTGGCTGTGGTCGTGGTGGCACTGCAGGGTTTGATGTGCATATACAGTGAGCAGTCACTGCCTGCATCTTTTCAGCCATAGAAAATCAGCAGCCAAATCCCTGGGTGAAGTTAAGAAAGGAGAGAATTCATCTCAAGAGAGCAGGTTTTTAACCACTCCAAAAGATGATCCCTGCTTCAATGGGGAGCAAAACTTTTCAAACACCAGCCATTCCATTGAAGGAGTTATTTATTCTAGGACAGAATACTTAAAGACAGGCTCCATTCTATTGTGGGACCAGGCAGTCTGTGCTCTGTGGTGGCGGGTGTCCAGCTCTTCATCTTGGAATGCTGCACGAAGCAGTGGTTGTTAGGGATTGCAAATGCCTTCAGATGTTCCTAATCTTGACACTGAAATCTGTTAACACACATATCGTTGATTAAGCTGCCACCTGTGTTCTGGCCTTAGAATATATGTATGTATACATGTGTGTATGTGTGTGTATGTATATATATATATACACACATATTTATATGTGTGTATATATGTGATCAAATATATATATATTTGATATTCCTGCTACTGGAAAAGGGTTTTGTCATTTGTTAGAAAAAGCTTGGTTTGACCCTAACTTGCCAATCTGATCTCTTAGTTCAATGGCTTTTGCACTGTTTCCCACTAAACTCTATGTACAAAATGGCAAAGGACCATTGTGAATTAATATGTGATACTTTTATTGTTGGTGCTGCCTCCTGTGTCAGATATGTGAATGCTGATACTGAGAGACTTTCCATGACCATTAATTATTGATTATGTTGTGAGAACAAAGTTGGTTTTTTATATCATAGAATTGTCGAATAGTTCAGGTTGGAAAGGACCTTAAGATCATCCAATTCCAAACCCCTGCCATAAGCAGGGACACCTCACACTAAACCATGGCACCCAAGGCTTCAGTCCCTAATGAAGAGTCCCTCCCCAGCATCCCTAAAGGCCCCCTGCAGATACTGGAAGGCTGCTATGAGGTAAATCTTAAAAGAAGAAAGGAATCTGCATTCTTGGAGGGCTTGGAAATGGCTGGAGAAGATTCCTGCACAAAATGGCTTGTTCGCACTCTCTCCTGTCAGGCAGCTAACGTGAGTACTTCAAGTCAGGACCTGAGCTGTTTATGAAAGTCAGCAGAGCATCCACGGGGGTCTTGAGAGAGCCCAGCTGGGCCCCTACTTACTTCTATTGATTACATAGGAGACCTCCTCCTGCTCAGGTAGATGATGTGAATATATCTCTATGGTACTTCATCAAATTAAAGGAAAATAAAGCTATTTGAAATTTAAAAAGAGCCATGAGGTTATTAGTGTTAAATCTGGTTTCCGTTGCATTGAAGAGAGTGGAAGCTGGCTTGCAACTCAAGGTATGATACTTGTTTGACATAAATGCACACTAAGTAGCTATAGCTCTATTGAATCAGTGTAATAGAAGTTGATACAAAGCAGTCAGATGCAGAAGGTAAATATCATACACAGGTGACAACACAAGATAAACTCCTTTTTTCTTCTGAGAAGCAAAGTCTTCTTTTTAAAGTTGTTTCCTCTGCAGTGGTGCCACTTCTGGGTATGATTAATGTACATCCGAATTAGTGCTGATAAATAATGCAAGTCACTTTAGTTAATTTTTCTTGCTGAGCATATCTTCAGCATGAGCAACTCTTAATCAAAGATGAGCATAACACAGCAAAATCAAAGTTGTGAGTTCATTTCACGATGGAGTTTGAATAGCGATGTGATGACAGTTTCCAGCTCAAATGAATATTTAGGTTTTAAAGATGCAGTTTATTCAGGAAGACATCTAGGCCATGGGAAGAGCTTAAAAGCGACAGGATAATGTTTGAGAACAGAACTAAGTTGGGGGCTTTGCTATTTTTCACCTGAAATAGATATACATCCTTTCCAACCCTAACTACTCTATGATTCTATGATTCTACATTGTCCCACTTACTTAGCATATACATAGTCCCACTGCTTAGTGTATGCAACAGACTCATAGAATGGTTTGGGTTGGAAAGGACCTTAAAGCTCACCCAGCTCCAACCCCTGCTCCCATGGGCAGGGACCCCTTCCCCTACAGCAGCTTGCTCCAAGCCCCTGTGTCCAACCTGGCCTTGAGCACTGCCAGGGATGGGGCAGCCACAGCTTCTCTGGGCCATCACCCTGTGCCAGCGCCTCAGCACCCTCACAGGGAAGAACTTCCTTATATCTAACCTGAACTTCCCCTGTTTCAGTTTGAACCCATCACCCCTTGTCCTATCACTACAGTCCCTAATGAAGGGTCCCTCCCCAGCATCTCTATAGGCCTCCTTCAGACAATGGAAGCTGCTCTGAGGTCTCCACGCAGCCTTCTCTTCTCCAGGCTGAACAGCCCAATGTTCTCAGCCTGTCTTTGTATGGGAAGTGCTCCAGCCCCCTTATCAATAAAGTCCCACTGCACAATCCATCCCACTTGCTTCAAGAGACTACCAGCTATGTGGCAGAGCAGCCACCAGAAATCCTGGCGTCCTTCCTTTGAAAGATTTAATAGTTTATTTTTTCCATAAGTGCTTTTGTTGTTATTTGGAAATGCTGTGGGAAGTGGATGGGAACTGGTGGCACATTCCCAGAGGTCTACGGGAAACACTGATGTGAGGTAGTTTTCACACCTGACTAGTGCTGCATTGTCAGGAGTGAGTCCAAAGAGGAGGGGGAAATGGAAATAAGAGGAACCGAGGAGCTCACATTTTAATTCTCTGTAGGAGTACAAATATTTCATTTTTATTTTTTCTTTAATGCCTATTAAACTTATAACTGTGAATACTGGGATTAAAAATTATATGTAATGACTATTTTAGACAATGTCCTTAGGGTGTCTTTATAACTCCGTGATTGCCTGCTCTCTCAAGAGGCACTGGCACATCTTAAAATGGAAGCCAAGGTGTCTGGGTAGTTGCTTGATAAATGTTATTAAAAGCATGGAATCCCTGAACTGGAGTCTTCATTACTTGATGATATTTCTGTATTAAGTGTAGGACTATGGTAAAATGCCCTTTTAAACACACGGTAGACGATAAGGATTAATTGATCTTAAAATATACATTTAATCTACAGCCTGGTTTATGCATGCATGGTGATGCTCGGAGGAGAAAGGCAGGGGCTCAAAGGGAAGTTAGAGGTTGGTTTGATGAGCTGTGAAGGAAGCATGGCATATTCCTCTAAGCTGCCTTATCCCTGGAACTTGGAGGGACACCCATGTCCACCTCCTTGCTAAGACATCTTTTACACTCTGCTTCCCAGCATGCGAGCTATAGCTTCCTGAGAAGACATTCCTTATTTCCATGTCATGCTGTAAAAAGGGGCAATGTGAAGCCCAGAGGTAATAATTTGCGGGAAGAATTTCATCCAGCTGGGAAGTTAAGTCACGGCCTCCTGGTTTTGTCTTCACCCCTGTTATTAATCAGATAGGAGAAGAAGCTTGGAAGAGATTCAAGGGAAAAAGAAGGCAAACTACAGCATTGCTGTATCCTCCTTGTGACTCGCAGTAGGGTTTTCGCTGCGATTCTCTGTGTCCTAAATGTTCCGATGGACGTTATATCCTATTTCTCATCATTGCCTCGAAACAGGTATTTGTTTTGCAGAAAGGAACTGCAGGCAAAGAGTAACTGACTGCTGTGCTAGAGATGGGAGGTGCTTTGTGAAAACCAGGAGAGAGTGGGCATTGATTCCTCTGGTGCTGATTCCTCTATGGAGTTTATATGGATAAAACTGATTTCGTGTGTTGTTGCCTCTGTAGCATCACTCTTCCTCATGGCTTGGCAGAAACACCAGGATAAATTTATATATTTATATATAAACTACATTATAAATAAATATTATAAATTATATAAATCCATATATTTATTGTGGTACCAGTGAAGTCAGTGGGAGCTCTAGTATTGACTTTTTTAAGCCAAATGAAGGCCACTGCTGGGATTTCAGCACAGGCCTGATCCCAAGCCAGGTAGCTCACTGCAGTACACTAATGCATGTGTGACTTATTTGCTTTTCTCAGGTTCTCCTACACCTAAAGATAAAGCTTTGCAGCCCACTGTATCAGTACTGACAAGGGTCAGGCATGAAACACTGTAGTTATTGGCACGGCATTTAAAATATCTAACTATAGGAATATGCTTTCTTGTGGCATTTAATGTGTTCTATAGTACAACAAGCATTTAGTCATCTAGTTTATTTAGTTGCCTTTATCTTAATTATTATTTAACCAATAGTCTACTTTTTTACAGAGAAAAAATAGTTTCCTTTAGGCTGTCTTCATATACAGATACAGATGTATATGCATATATATGTATTTCTATGGCTCTGTGTGTATGCACACATCTATTTATTCCGTAACAAGAAATGCAGACTCGTTACCTTTCTCTTATCTCTCTACATTTCCTGATATGAGTTTTCCTTCTCTAAAGCACTACTGAATTGAATTCCCTGGTGATCATTGTTGGTGCAGACAAGAGTAGTCATGGCTGAATTTTTCAAGAAGGAATGTAAATTCAGGTTCCTGTATTTATATACCTATATTATATATATTAATGTACACTTACCTGTAACTTCATATGGGGGGTGGGGGGTGTACATTCAACACCTTGGAAATCAGGTCACTCTTTAAGGGTTTAAATATGAATAAGGTGCCTAAGGTTGAAGATTTTGGCTTTAGTGAATCGCCTGCAGTTGCAGAGCGGATCAATGGCAGAGTGAGCATCAGCAGTCAAGTCTCTTCAGTCAGGCAGTTTGATGTGCTGTAGCCAACACATAAATATGTCTGTATCTGCCTCAATGTACATAAGTAATTCAGTCCACAGCATCTTAGTGCTTACCTCTGCTACGCAGCATCATGGCTGAAGGCAACACTGCATTTTATTCCAGCCTCGGCAGCCCTTCAGTCAGCTCACAGCATCATTGCTGAGAGTCATATTTGATCCCGAGTACGCTTCCAAGGCAGCATCTGCCATGTTCTGCTGCTCTTTCCTCCATTTGTGAAGTATTCAACTTTGTAAGGAAACAAAGTATTTATGTAAGAGAAGTTTTGCCACTCGAGGAGAAGGCATTGGTGAAGTGCATTGCACAGCATGCTTCTCAAGGAGCAGGAATGAGAATGCCTGTTTCACAGAGGAGTGTTTGTTTAACTCCCGGAGGTTATCCCAGTGGCAAGTTCATCCTTATTTGATAATAATGAAACATAAGTTGGATGTATTTGTTTGAGTAAGATTGCCATCTGGTAAATAATATGTTTAGTGAGTGTCTATAACAATCAGGGCTTAAGCCAAATCTGACTTATCAGGGTTGCTACAAATAGTCCTGCCATGTCCTGACTTAGCTTGATGGTTTCTCTTTGTTGGGTGGAGAAAATGTATTTTAAGGGCTTCTTGTGTTTTATTTTTTGAAGTATGTTGTGCAGTGTAAATCCTGCCTTTTCAAAAGCAGTGATTACAGCTGATTATTCTCGGTAGTGTAGGTCTACAGAGGAGAAAAGGTTGTTTATATGATTGTTAAGCATTGTTATCTGTATTTAGGCTTTTGCTTTTAGGTTGACTGTAGATTATTCCTTTTGAATTTGGGTTTGCATTTTTAGTTCCAGTGAAGGCAGAAAGTTCATCACTTTCCTGTCTTGGGAAGGAGCAGTTCCATAAGGCATTGCCAGATCTGTGTCATTCCAAGACTGCCCAGGACTGTCATCTTCATTTCTTACATGTGGTATAATCTGGAGGGGAAAAGAAAGTTTGAAGAAATTCAGTTTATTTCCACTTCTTTTACATAGCACAGACCGAGGATGTCAGATTGACTTGAGAAAAGGACACGAGTCCTGTCTCCTGCCAGCTCAAGGAAATATAGTTACCAGTGGTACAAACTTTCTCACACCATCTTAATGGTTGGAGTCGGTGCAGAAGGCAGTGGTAAAAGATAGGCTCTTTCCACTCATTCTCTCTTCTCAGAGTGTTTTCCAGCGACTGCCAACGATGGTGTTGTGTGAGATTTTGTACAGTGTTTATTTTTGCAATGTGGACATCTGTCCAGTGGGAACTGAAGTGAGAATTTCGGAGTTTAATGGAAACCTGATAACTCACTTATGAAAATGCTAATGAAGGCATATTGAAATGAGGCCTTTACAAATGATGGTTTTTATGACTAAAATCCCTTCCCACTTATCATCTGCTCAAATGACTGATGTAAAAAATTAACTGTTAAATTTGAAAACAAAAAGCCTCTAAGGCTGAGGAATTGTGCACCTATTTCAGCATCACTGTGAGTTCTTTATATTTCCATGTTTATTTATGCTTTGAAGTAAGTGATATTAAGTAAAATGGTGTGTTTCGAGGTTTGTCCTATTTCTATGTTCACTAGTATGTGTTATCTCAGGCACTTAAGACTTTCATACAGTCAAACTTCCAGCAGTTTCTTCATATGGAGTATTTATGGTAGTGGGAATGGTATCCTTAAAAGGTGTGGATCCACAGATCCAGAAGTGTGGGAGAGAGCCATTGCGAGGAAAAAGAAGTTCTCTCTCAAGCAGAAGCTGTTGGATCTTTGGAGATGAATAAATACAAGCACTTTTCTACATCTTTTCCCCAGTGTGGCTAACAACCCACTGGTGCAGTGTGAGTTTTCTGAATTAGACACCATTTCACACTCCCCTTTCTGCCTGTCAAAGAGCCGTCAGCTTCCAATAGAGACTGATGCTACTCAAGTCGCTGCGGAGTTTTGAGTCCTCAAACTGGTTCTTATAGAAAGATGTAAAGAGCTCTCCCCAGTCTAGGGCATTCACTAATTCCTTCTGCACGGAGAACATCCTGAAATATGGAGCCTACCTACTGCATTTTAGTCTGGGAAGGATGACCTGTATGGACCAGATTTGCTAAACAAGGATCAAGCTCTGTCTCTTTATCTCTCCTCTTTCATCAAATGCTTATGGAATGAAGCCCCCTGCTTAGCAGAGAGGATTTAATAGACACATTCTCTAACAAACCATATTTTAAAGCTTTTAATTGCATATTTTCCTACATATTGAGTAGTTCTACAAACCAAATGGGACAGAACCACTGACAGAATAAAGGTTGCAAGTTTTAGAGCAGGTCTCTTTGTTTTATCTGGTTTGGGTATTCATTCTGTACTGGGGATGCTGAAAGAGGCCAAGTCCCAGGCTATGGGAATCATTCTCTTTATGGTCAAACTTGTTCCCCTCACAGAGAGTTATTTCTTTCTTGAAAACCCTTGATGAGCCCCAGGAACCTCAGTGTCTTGCAGCATCATCTGCATGTGATAATGGTTTAATACAGCTCCAACGTTATCTTGGTACAGAATCATTGCATTGAATTTTAGCGCTTTAATTAACATGGTGAATCCATATTGGCATGACAGATGCCATAGAGAAGACAAAGGTGTGCTGAGAGTTGAAGGAATGGAGGCTGAAGCTGGATAAACTCAAGTCAGAAATAAATAGCAAGTTTCAGACCTTGCACAGCTCCCCTTCATTTCAAAACAGACGTCTGCATTGTGTGAGTGCATATGCACAGGATAGAGAACCCTCATATTTGTTTGCCTGACACTTGAGTGCAGTAGCAGTACTAAACCATGAGCACTGCTAGTAATTAATGGGATTAGATATGTAAGTCATTGTTGTCAGTGGCTTGGAAAACCAACACTTTCTATTTTAATCTCTTTTTAATATCAGAAGTGAGATTTTTGTATTACCCTAAACCAAAATGTATGACTGGATTAAATAAGGAAAAGGCATTAGCAAACAGCAATTAGCTGATGTATTATTGCTAGGAACTAGTGGGAAGATCTGTGGTGTGCAGTGTGTGTATATTCACCCATTACCAGTCAAGGAAACATAAGTGTTTACAAGTCCTTAAACTATCATACACAACTGTTCATGCTCTCAAACTGTAGCTGCATGCAGTAGTATTTCTGTAGATGTCTTTACAGCAGTGATTTGTTCTGCTTTGACCCAAAGTGCAGCTGGTTTTCAGTTCATCTCATGTATGTTTTTATACCTGGAGTGGGAGCAGAGCCTGGCATGGCTCTGTATTAAGTCCCTTTCACCGCTGTTCTCACTTGCACCAAGACCAAAAGACTGATGCTCAAAAAGGCTGAAGTTGAAAGTGTAACCACAGAGATCCGGAGAGAAGGGCTCCGAGGCTTGGGAAATCGTGGCTGGTGATCAAGAGGATTTTGATTAAAAAGCACTTTCTGTAACATCTTCCCTACACTGATAAATGCTCGGCTGTAAAAGCTCTCCAGGAATGAATTCTCTCGAATAATGTTTGTTTATTTTTACCTTATTTTAAGAGCAAACCTCAATTATACATCTGCCAAAGAAAGAGAGAGCATTTAGTCCACTTGTTAGTGGCTTTAGGCTTTGATGAAGGGCTTTAAAGGGAACTTGAAAGCTAAGTTGCTCTTGACATTTGGGCTTCTCTCTGAACTTAACACATCTGTGTTTTTGGAAAGGCTTGACAATGGGAGAAACTTCTTTCTATTTCCCAATGTTTGGCTCCAGGCTTAGTTGCACCTTCAATGTGCAACTGCAGAATGTGAGTGTGGTCATTTAGAGCAGTAACGTGGTGATCGCTGCACCAGACAAAGCCTCTGAAGACTGTAGGTCTTCAGAAAACAGTTGGTTATCTATGTTTTATATTTGCCTTCCATCAACATGCATGAGAACATCTCACATCTCATACGCCGAGGTCTCTACAGAGCTGGGTCTGTGAAATCACCCTGGAAAAGCATGATCCTGGTGTAATGACACTGCTGTTGTGGGTGATAAGTGAAAAGGCAGATGTGCAATTCTGAAGGCTTGTGGGAATTTCACAGCTATCTCTCCTCCTGTCACTCACATTTCTATCCCATGCTCCAAAATGAGTCTGGAACAGGGGCCTCCTGACTAGGCTGAGAATGCAGTTGCACTATTGCCCCCTTATTTCAGTTCACCCTGACCTTCATATTGAGCTTAGGAGAGCAGGCTCTGTCTTTCCACCATGATCCTGAGGTCAAATACCTGCGGCCACTCACAAAAGTCACTCAGTAACTTAAGGTAAAGAGGAAGGTGAATTGTCAGATCACATCTCATGCTGTGAGTGCCTGACCAAGTTATGCACTGCCCTGGGGCTGGTCTCTGGCTTCTAGGTAAGGCTGAACATGTTGGATTTGTGTTTTAATCGCCCATCTAGATAATGGTGTGCCATCCCTGAGACAAAAGCTCTTTGCTAGCTAACACTGTTGCTGCTGGCATTTATTGAATAATACAATAGCCAAGCTCAAGACAGCATCGATAAAAAGCGTGGTGGCACCTCAGGTTTTGAATTCACTTTCCCTTTGGGTCTAAAGTAGACTTAGTCTGTCTAAAGCACACATCTACTCGCTTTCTGGTGATAAAACCTTATTGTTCAAGAAAAGGCTGAGTTTGAGGAAGATGAAGTTGTCCAGAAATCATAAGAGATGCGAATGACTCAAATGGTTGCTTTTCCATTTTTTTTCTTTCAGTGAGAATCTGTCATTATTTCTTTTTTTCTTGTTTGCTGTGGGGTTTTTGTCCTTAATGATAGAGCCAGGTGCCAACAGCAGACGATTTGCATAGCTTGTGATGGAGCTTGATCAGCAGCGCAGCTGTTCTGCAGTTCTGGATCACTCTAGCTTATGCTAAACTTGCTGGGTTGAAATCAGCACAGCGTGCACATCATACTGCTCATATCTCTAAGGAAGCTGTCCCAGGCAATCATAGGAAATAGCTGCTTCCTCCCATCTCCATCTTTTAAGAAAGGCTGTTCATTTCTTTTACACTTGCATTATTTCAGGAAGCACGGAATGGTTAGTTGGAAAGGACCTTAAAGCTCATCTAATTCCAGCCCCACTGCCATGTGCAGGAACACCTTACACTAGAGCAGGTTGCTCCAAGCCCTGTCCAGACTGGTCTTGAACACAGACCAGGATCCATATTTAAGCACAAGCAGCACTATGAATTTGACATATGTGATACAACCCTGTTCTGTCAATAACAGCCGGAGCCAGGTCTCATGCAGGGTACTTAGTGCAGTGTAGTTTATCCAGTCTAAATAAGACTGCAGTTTCTATTCTGTGGAGATTAAAAAGCTCAACAAGTCAACATTCAATTGGCAAAGTTCTCATATGGTCATAGAATCATGGCATGGTTTGGGTTGGAAGGATCCTTCAAGCTCCTCCAGCTCCAACCCCTGCTCCCACAGGCAGGGACCCCTTCCACTGGAGCAGCTTGCTCCAAGCCCCTGTGTCCAACCTGGCCTTGAACAGTGCCAGGGATGGGGCAGCCACAGCTTCTCTGGGCCATCACCCTGGGCCAGCGCCTCAGCACCCTCGCAGGGAACAGCTTCTGCCTCAGAGCTCAGCTCAGGCTGCCCTGTTCTGGCAGGTTCAAGCCATTGCCCTTGGCCTGGCCCTACAGGCCCTTGTCCCAAGCCCCTCTCACATGGTCATGCTCTGTGTGACTTTTTGTTCCTTTAAATACAGGACGTGTTATATTTTGTGGTCACCGTACGTGAACTCCAGTGGGGAGAAAATGTGCAGTAGCTACTTAGCAATTTCTTGTGTGTCTAAATAAATGTTGTCTCCTTAGTAAACTTGATTACTCCCCATGCTTGCACAGAAGGAACTAGTAAAAACTGTGTCAACACTGTCTGTTTAAAGAGAAATCTTACACGGTAACCTTTTGAGTAGTGGGAAATTTCATGTAAAGCAAGAGCATCTTGACAGGGTATAACTGCGTATTTATCCCCAATAAAACGATCATTTATTAAGAAAACAATGTCTGCTGGTGGTAACCCCGTTCTGGTTTGCTTCTTCAAAACAGGCTCATTATGTGGGAAACGACTGCTGCTAGTGGAGTATCTACAGAAAACAGGCACAAGTGCCACTAAGAACATGATTATTATTATAGCAGGTCCCAGTAGCGCTGCTTCCGTTAACGTTCTGACAGAATTTTCATGGGAAAGCTCCTGTTTTCCAGTATTTTTGTGTTCGTTTTTACATGACTGGAAGAATTTGGGCTATGCAGGACACTTGCATCGAAGGTCTTGAGGCTGGCACAGCGTGTTTGCTTTGAGCAGCTCCTGAAAAATAACTTGATGCCACCGAAGTCGGTGTTTTTTGAGTCTCGTGATCATGTTAAGGCATGGATTTTGAACAACCTGGTTCTACTTTGTGAAACAGAATAGCACACTAAATCTACCTCTCTTACCATTTTCATCTGGGTTTGATCTCTTGCCTGTCTTTCTTATCTTCCTCTCGTAAGCTGGATTCTATTTGTGTGTATGTTGTGGGCAGTGGCATAGGCAGGCTGATAAAGATGTGACCCTGCTGATATCAACTGGAGTTCGCTGTTGCCATCACTGGACATCAGCATTTTCCTCTGTTGAGGAAGCTTAGTGTTGATTAATGGGATTCTGAATGACTGAAGTTGTGACAAGCAGCACATAAAGCAAAGAGAATACACAGCAAAAGTCTCCTTGCTTATTTATTCATGCAGTTCAGCTGGAATTAGTTACAGTGTTTCTTACTCTGCTGATTACAATATTTACCCTATTTGGGAAGAGTAGTGAAATGTCGCTGTATTCTTAGAGACTGACACAGGCCCCTCGGGAGTCCAGAGCTGCAAGAGCGAAACAGGCACCCATGGCCTTGTTGTACGTGAGGAGGGATGTTTGGGAATGGGAAGTGTTAACTGAGTGTTGGCTCCTCACTGGCTGCTGGGAAATGATTTGGAGGTCTTGGCGCAACACCCACTTGTTGAGTGTCAGCCCTGTCAAGTGAGAAAGGTCCTCATAGTTGATATTCTAATCAGCGTTTTGGGAAGGAAACCAAGGATTGAATGGATCTGAAAAGGGATCGTTCCTTACAGCTGCAAAAGTGACCCCTCCAAGGAAGAGGAGCACTGAGTGGATAAGAAGGGGTAGGAGGCACATGCTGCCACCTCGCTCAGTGCCTGCTCTGTGAACAGACCACAAACCCACCTCCATCGGTGGGTCTGTGAGCTTGATATCGTTTATCCCATTCCAAATATTACCTGAATGGACTTTCAAGAGGTGCTGAGCAGGGAGTCAGGGAGCAATGATGGGAAGCAATGCACCAAACCACATGTGTGTGCCTAGGCATGGGCTTAAGGGTAGATTTGATCTCCTTTAGTGGGTATCGGTATGGAGGGGAGAAGAGCTGCCACTTCCCTTGTGTGTGTGCTGGGCAGCGTGTGCTCAGGCAGCCTATCTGCAGTGGCCAGCATGGCCATAAGGCATGGGGAACAGAGCAGCCACCCTGTGAAAGGGATTTCCTCCCTGCTGGAGCTGGGAGGTAGTTGGGAATGGGATGGTGATGCTGACCCCAGGCTTGGCTGTGTTACATAGAGCCATGCCAGGCAAAGCCTTTCTGGAAACGTGGCCAAGCTCACGCTCTTTCTCCTGGAGAACAGGAATTCTGTTGCTGTATTAATTTGAAGCAGGGGCTCTCACTGTACAGGGCTTCAGCACATCCGGGTGGCGTTTGGTTTCTTGTTGTTTTGCAAAGCTGTAAAGCGACGCAAGCCCCAGCAAAATGCAAGTTTGTGTTTTGTCTCGTTATGACCTCCTTAAGTTAATTTTTATGCATCAAAGCTATTTGACATTTGTCAAAACAAATTCAAGTCCCTCGGAGAGATTTTATGACAAACCCGCCATTGATCTGACAGCTTGCTCTCTTGGGAAGAAACAGTGTGGCTGGCATTAAAGACTTAATGCTTCCAAAGTTCTTCTTTACTACTGGTCCCAAGGCAGAGTGGCTGGGCCTGGGCGAAGGCGGCTGCCACGGTGGCAGCTGGGAGTTTGACAGTGTCATGAAGAGCTGCAACTGTTGATCAGCCGATCGGTGCTGCCGATGACAGCGCTGCAAATGAATTCGGAAGCGAGCCGAGGGGACGTGAAGAGGTCCCTGGGAAGGAAGGGGGCAGCGTCGGAAGCAGCAGTGGAAACCGCTCCCCTCGTTCCGCCTGGCAGCTGGATGCCAGCGCGGAAAACGCGGCAGCCGGGATCCCGCGTTCACCTGGAGCGAGCAGAGCCGTGGCGGAGATGACTGCGACGCAGGGTGCGGGGAGGGGGATGTTTGGGCTTCTCTATTGCTTTTGTAAATGATTTATTGCACCTACCGTATCGTCGAGATGAGAAATTAGTAGGCTGAGGTTTCACTCCCATTCTTAAAATAACCTGTTCTTTTGCAAAATGAAATAATTTCTCATGTAGCAGCCTTCTCCCTGCCTTTGTCAGATATTATTCAGCCCAGAGTACTTCCAAATACTTCATATTATTTCACCTACGTGTGCAGAATGCGGGCTGCTTCCAACCTGAGGTATCATTTGCTGGTTTGTAGTAGCCATTAACATATGCTTTTCCCATGGTTTGTGTACTTATTCTAAGCATGTGCCTTTTACAATGCAGAACACAAGAGACTTGTTTTGTAAGATTAATGAAGGTCACCAAAATTCTCAAAAGTATTCTGATAATTAAGGCTTTGTTTATCAAAAACAAGTTATATTAAGAGCAAAAAGATTCATGGTAATTATTCATAATCTTAACAATTCAAGTGTAGCCACCTCATTTGTGCATTTAATTCTTCTTGTTAATGTTTTGCATAAATCTGCATAATTACTTTAGTTGCCTGTTGTAATTTTGACAGCTACTCAGTTCATGTGCACTAAAGTATATCAAAAGCTTGATGTGCTGAATATTTATAATTTTACGTATGTTCTTGGGATAATATTTTTTCAACAATATTTTTAGGTTTTGTAAAATTGACACGGTATACTGGGAAAGATTGCCAAACATAGAGCTCCCTATTAGCACATGATGGAAGTAGAGCCACGCTTAAAGCTACAGCACCAGGCTTGCAAGGGGCTGACAGAAAATACATGTGAGCAGGAATTGGTTTGAGGATTTGCTAGTAGGTGTGTGCCGCTTCAATCGTGTACTTTGAAAGAAAGTTTGCCAGTGTCTCCTCCGTATGTGGAAGCACAACTTATTCCATACAAAACAGACAAAAGGGTAATAGTGAAAACCAGAAGCACAAGGGTCGTGTTGAATAGCATTAGTCGGGAAGCCGCACACGCTGTCTCACTGCACGGCTCCCCGAGGGCTTGGGGAGCAACCAGAGCTCTCTGTCCAAACAAAACAGTGTCCACAACAACAGCCAAGTGTAACTTTTTACTTTCCCAAGTGCTGCCCATGACAGTTTTGCGGGTGATGGATGGAGAGCCCCATTCTTTGGCGCAATGTAAGACACACAAAAAGAATAATAGCATAGATCAATCAAGTTGTATCATCCTTCCACTCAGGTTCTTGGGGAGGAAAGGAATTTGCAGAGCAAAAAGGTGCTAATGACCCCGTCTGCACCCTGCTTAACCACCATTTCATAAGGACAGCAAATAGCCAGGCTATTTATAAATACCATTGTGCTTGTGAATTCTACAAGCAGTTGCTAACTAATTGCAGCAGTAAGTTTTCGGTGCATCTGACGACTGTCTGGCACCGGGCGGTGTGAATCTTCACTCGGCTGCAATCACACAAATTATTCAATCTCCTTTACAAACGCTGACAAAAAGCTGGGCTGAAAATCTACTTCGGAGCCTTTCGAAATAGTGTCTCAAGACAGTTTGATTTTGAAAGACTGCGTTGTGAATGCTGGAGTTGTCAAGTTTTGCGCTTAGGAATCATAGTCAAGTGTGTGTGCTCTGGTGGGGAAGTGTGTACCCCCCATTCAGGCACATTTTGACCTTACTAAAGTAGTGCTGAGGGTTATAAAAGTGTGGGCTGGTTTTTATTAGCTCTTTGTTGCCAAAACCCATATTTTTCTATGAAATCAGCTTCTTTACAACAGATAAAAGAAGGGGGGTCCTACTTCAGACATCATAGCATTGTTTCCTAGGAAAGAGATTTGATATGAATGAAACGCTGGTGTCCAACAGGAGAAGAAAATGAATGTATTTGAGTGATATCAAAAAGCAGAAGCAGAATCCTCCTTTGGATGTCGGTGTTCCAGCTGCACTGATTCCTCTGCTGTCCATGCTGAACACTCCAGACACTAGAAACATGGGTTATCCTTCAGTCACAGACCCACTTCAGGGCTGCAACGCCACGGGAGGAAGGAGAACAATTCAAACTGTTTCTGTGATGCTCAAAATATGTCGGGGATTGATTTAAGAGTCAAAGGAGGAAAAGTGTAGTTGTCATGCACTGCTATCTTTCACTTTAATGAGCACTCAAATGTAAGTGAAAAATTAAAAGGTTGTTATATTTAGAACTAGCTGGAGCCGTACACTCGATGTATGTTGCACGCGGTGTGGAACGAGCATAAAAAATGAGGGGGGAAAGCCCATCTTCTTTGCAGTTATATTCATTAATTAAAAGAAGATTGTTAAACTAAATTTGGAAAGGGGGGGAAAAAAAGGGAAATGGAGGAAAAAAAAGAAAAAAGAGGGGAAAAAAAAAAAAAGACTTCTTTAATTGTGTTTACCCAAAAGCCTTTTCTTCCTAATTTAAATAGCATAAACATCTGGACTAAAGCAATATTAGAATCATGGCAGTAGTCAAGCAAATCTTGTGGAAAATAATGAAATTAGATCCCTGGTGTTGTGACAGAGTAAGGGCAGGATACATCAGTTCGATGTTAATAAAATTTCCATGAATGACTGAATACAATTAAGAAATTGTCAGTTGCGGCAATGAACTTTTGTAGCTCATAGATGTTTGCATCATTTGATTATGCTGGCAATTTAAAATTGTTTGTTAGTGTCTGTGTTGGGATATTAATTATGACCTTTATTACAGCCCACAATTAAACCAGTCATAGAGCAACAAGCAGCTTGTGCTGGGGTAGGAAAGGAGCTGAACTGTTTAGAGTAGGGTCCTGCTACGTTCAGACCATTCACTGATCATTCGAATTGGAAATTATTTGACATGATCCAATAGTTTAAAAACCAGCTGGGTTGAGTAATTCCTTTAATAAAGAAATTTGGGGTTAGTAGTGGTTTAACAGTTTTAATTGCTAACAACAGCTGTAGAACTGTTTTTAAAGAAAGGGGGGAGGAAGCATTTGTAACTGGGACTCGAAGACAAGCTTTCTCCTCTTTCAGGATGAGAAACCAATTATTCATGGGTTAAGTAGCTGTAAACAACTTTTTAAAGACACATCCATTATATATGTGATTATTAGGAAAAAAGCTTTAATATTATTTGTGCTAATGCTTGATTATTAGTTCTTGCTAAAAGGATTAACAGTATTCCAATGACCACTATTGTTGGGAAATGCCAGAGTGGAAGGATGAGATTAGCATCAGAGGGAAGGAGCAGGGAGGGAGCCGGTGTGTGCCTGCACCCCTGCAGCAGTGACAAGGAACAAATCGCACGCTCAGAAACAAAGCACTGCAAACTGAAACCACACACTTCGTCTCTAATAGTTCTGTGATACAGGAAGGAAATTCATCCCCGCCAAAGTATTTCTGTAGCCACTGGAATTCTTATTCCTCTGATTTTATTAGTATTCACTTATTTATTTTTAAGCTCCCACGGCACATTTGTCCTGTTTTTCAGCACTGTGCAGTCCCTTTATTCGTGCAGAGCTGAGTGGCAACATTACAATGCCCTCAGTGCACCCATTTACTAACTGTTATAATACCTAATTTACTAAGAAGATGTAAAGTCCTAGTGAAATCTCTTTCAGCTTTTGTTCAGCGTGGACAGGAGCACTGTTTGTAGCCATTAGCATATGAATGAAAGGGATCATATTTTAGACACTTACATATTTTTCACATAGGTCAAGGGAAACTGCAACATTTGTCCTAACACGCTGCAAATTCCAACTAAGACAACACAGAGACATGCTTCGAATGTATGTTTGATTTATATCTGTGTTTGTCAAAAAGAGTTTAACTGTGTTTACTACATGTATACTGGAGGAGGCAATTCAGGACCACGTTAATAAGAACTCGAGCATCTGAGTGACTTAATTCTGACACAACCATAGTTAATGTTGTTCATAAGTTGTTGTCCTGGACATACCTAACAAAATAATTCATGTTACACAGCTGATATTTAATGTGCTGAGTGCCTGTATTTTCATGGGGGTACAATGTTGTGGAGCTGTTCAAGTGGCCTGGTAAAGGATGTAACAGGATTCCCCTGCGAGGTGCACCAAGGTGCTTGAGCCCTGCCCTGGCAGAGTGACCTGAGCAGCGGGAGGTTTGTTCACTCCTCGTGCATTTGGCTGCTTTTCAGAGCCTGCCAGGAACGATGCTAATTGCTGGCATCCGTGGCGGTGGGTTTAGTGATGCTGGCACCTGGACCACGTCAGGGCTCGTGATCTTTTAAACCAAGAAAACAGCCCTCAGTTCTCTTTTATGAAGCTGGAGGAACAGTGTTTGACAGCTCGGAAGGAAATACTATGGGTGATTTCAGCAGTTCAGTTCATTGGGTATTTTTAATTCTCTGGAGTATATTAAGGAGAAATTGTGCACTTTCATTCGTCTGATTTCTTTAAAGCAATCAGTGTGTGGAAGCATTTGGGGGATGGATTTTTTGTAACTGTTTTAGTTGACAGAGAAATTATTACATTTGAAGGGGTTTGTGTATTTAAGCACAGATGATTATTTAGAAGGTTTGGTAGCTGCAAATTGGAAGCCTTCTAGCTCAATTTACTGATTTTATTTTGTGGTCTGTGACTACACTGAGTAAAAATGCAAATGACACCAGCCCTTTGGTTTTTATCACCAGATCAGTTTGCTGATGGGAGGAGGGTCAGAGGCACTGAACAGTTCAACACTCTTGTGATTTCTAAGCAGTCAGACACTAAAAGCACCTATAGAGAAGGCTACTGGAAAGCTCACTTGAACAGAGGTTTTAATGGAATTCTGTATTTGTTTGTTTCTAACTTGGAATGCAGAAGCAAGACTTTGTTGTCCACCGTAAGGAGGATATTTGTCTTTTCTCCCATCACATGTGGCAGCGAGCCATCCTGTCGCGTCTCAGCACGCTCGTGTGCTAGGAGGGAACAACTGGTAAAGCCAGGGAGAAGCACTGGAGGCTTCAACGGGTGCTGTCATTTCCTTTTCATTCCACCTCTTTTCACAGCATTAAAAAGAAATCATAATCTTTTACTTTTGACACTTTTAACTGATGTTCCCCATGGTTTTAGGGCTTTTGTTGTTCCAAAGGATTACAGCTGTTCTTTTGCTATGTATTTGCAAGTCACTCTTAGCAATGGTGTTAACACCATTCTGGAGCCAGTGCTGGGGCACAGTCTTCCTCCTTGGTGAAAGCAGTTTTGCTCCTGCCTCTGAAGGAACCGGCCCTGGGCCTGGGAATGGGATTTCTGCAGCCCCAGCAGAGGGAGCAGAAGTCCACCGATGGGGTTGCCTTGGCTGCAACATTTAGGATGGCAGATGGGTTGGCAAAAATTGCTTGTGGAGGTGGGGAACTGCATGAATCATTCCCCCCATACTCTGAGGAAACTGCTCCATTAAACCAGTAAAGATTGCGCTGCAATTCAGTGTTTTTTCATGTCCTGGAAGTTCGTTTTTGTCTTTAAAATGTCCATGAGTTGGTACCACAGTATAGCAGCTGATTAAAACTATTTCCAGCGCTAACACGAGTGTAGTGATCCCAGTTAGCCAGCAGATAATTGTTGTAGTAGGGAATAACCCCCAATCATGTCTTTGCACATTATCTCCCCTGCCATCTTGCTTCTTTTGTGACTATACATCAGAAGAATAGGCTAAACTGATTTTGTGTTTGCCATGAGGCTTTATTTTGTGTCCATATTAGCTGCAATAAGGCTTGTGCAACTAGAATTGCAGTCATTGGGTCAAACTTCAACAGAAGGCGATTTAAGGGGGTCAACTTTAGGGGTGGACTATGATGAGATATTTCCCCATTAAAAACTAGGCAAAAACATTGGCTGTAGTGGTCCAGCGTTATTTTAAGGTGCATGAAATCAATACAAATCTTAGTGTTTCTGCTTAAAAGCAGTAACAGGTTGTTAAAACAGAAACTGGTGATCTGAGGCCCACTGCTAAAGGTGGCACTGGGTGGATTTTGATTTACATACAACAGAGCTGGGAGCATTTGAGAAGATGAACAAAGGAGAACCTTGCACTGATTTCTGAAATCAGTGAGACCAAGCAGCCCATCCAGCAATGGATTTGTCTTCTCAAGACGCATTTACTGCTTCTTCTAGAAGACTATCGGCAAGTTCAGTCTGGTTTGGTAAAGTCAAAATAACTTCTGTCTGTTTAGGTGTATGTGAATGCGTGGCATATGAGCCTTCAGAATTTGCTGATTTCGGTATGAGCTGGGCAGAATCATACCTGAAACACAGCTGGATAGATTCTCATATATGGCTGGGTAGAATCACAGCACAAAAGAACTCATCCCAAGATACCCAGCAAACAATATTCTCAACTGGTTTACTGTATACCCAAACAGGCCGGAAAGCATTCGCTGGCTTGAATCCTGTTTCCTCATTCTCTTTGTCTTGAATTGCTTTGAGGCATAGGCTCGATGGTCCTTTCCTGAACTGGGGCTTATGTCAGTTGAAACAATAGCCAAAAAAAGCCACTAGTGCTTCTTGGAAAAGCTCTGTCCAGAGTTCAGAGAACTGGCAAGAAATACCTGGGCAAATGCAACACCAAGGCTTGAGTTCCTGCAGGTAGCTCATTGTGTGGAGTGATGTGCACCACATTCAGGGAATTAAAAATGCCAGTTGGTAAAGCAATATGAATGACTTTGCTTTGCTCACCAAGGCTGCTTCATGTGAGTAGTTTTAGGATATGTATTTCTTTAGGGAAGCAAGGTGATGACTCCACATCTCATGGACTAAGCCTCATAGAAACCTCCTATGCATCTCATGGACTAAAGCCATCGTGAACATTAACTAAAACAATATTAAGGGTTCTCATTTGCTTTCTGTTGGCCAAACCTAAAGATTGCATCAAGATCACATTTCCAAATCTTCTTTTGGAGCTGTGAAGGCTGAAAAACCTCACTTCTGACATGAAAATCTAGATTATTATATGGGCTTTTTAAAGGAAAGATATGAAACCCCAAGGCATTAAAAGGTACCCAGATATTGTGAGCTGTGACATGGCTGCTGCTCAGCATCACAGACAGAGCTGTGAAAGGGGAGCTGTGTGCAGTCAGGGCTCATCCGGCACAGAGGACAGAGCAGTGTTGTACAAGTTTAGATAAAGGAGTTTATGGGAAAACATCAAAGGCAGAGAAACCAGCTCACTGGAAACCACTTTCCTTCAGATCGCATTTTTGTGTTCTAAACAGTTCTTCAGTGTTTTTAGAAAGTTAGTTTTAATATTTTGCATTTGTACCTGTTCGATAGCTTGGGAAGTGAAATTAAAATGGATGGATTTATTATTTTCTTATCTTTCTTTCCCCCCTTCTTTCATCTTAGACAAATGCAACAGTGAAGCAAAAGAAAAGGGCATTTGGGGGACAGGAGGTTGTAGATCCAATATGTCTTAGTTGATGAAGGGAGCTTTCTGTTTTCAGTTGAATTCATTCAATGACAATATCTCCCCTCCCAAGGGAAAAAACCCAAACAAACCGTAAAATCCCAGACTGGTTTGGGTTGGAAAGGACCTGAAGATCATCCAGTTCCAACCCCCTGCCACGGGCAGGGATGCCTCACCCTAGATCGTGTCACCCACAGCTCTATTCACCCTGGCCCTGAACACTGCCAGGGATGGATTTACCACTTCTCTGGGCACCCTCACAGGGAAGAGCTTCTGCCTTATATCTAACCTGAACTTCCCCTGTTTCAGTTTGAACCCATTTCCCCATGTCCCATTGTAACAGCAACCAACAACCCAAAACGTGCACTTGTGCAAAGGAAAATGTTCAAATGTCCCACAAAGTAACTGTTTTACTCTAGACGATAATTGCCTTTTCTTGGCTACCTTTGTTACCAAGCAGATAGGGGGTTTAGCCTTGATTTAAGCAGTAAACATTACAGCTGGATGTAAACCTAGCTCCTTACAAGAAGGCATCTAGAGATATGTTTTATTTCCCTCCTCACAGCAGGTAGGGTTTTATGAAGACACTGGAATTTCCTGGCTCTCTGGACTAAAATCTTATGTGGGCCAATCTGCAGCTGCCTTCCCCTTTTATATTACCCCTTCCAATTAGCCTAATGAGGAAATCTTGTGCATCATTAGCTCCTGCACAACACCTCCCTTCTTGCCTCCTAAAGGCTCCTTTGCCTGCTGGTTGGGAGGTGGGCAGGGGTGTAAGATCCACCCAGTTATCTGAAAGAAACTGTGTTAGTGTTTTCAGCAGGTATCAAAATCTGAACACTTTCTATGTGCAAAGCTTGTAAGGTGCTGGGACTTAGTAAACTGCCTTCATTTGAGGTGTTGATGAGCTGAACTTCGGTCTCCTTTGGGGTTTTGTAATCTTTGTAGGAAGGAAAGAGAGAGGCACAAGTGCTTGTAGGAAGGTTAAGGAGACTGGAGGCTTTCTCCGAGTTGTAGCTTGGAGTGGTGGTTGTTTTACTACCTTGCTGAAGGGGGAGTTTGAGGCACTGGCTATAGGTACCGTTAGGAAGGTGGATGGATGACCTTATTTTGCAGCTTGAGGTTTCATAACATGATCTGTTTCTCAGTGTTGATGGTTTTTTGCTGATTCAAGGAACAAAGGCAACCCCATCATAATGGCAACAAGCTAAAATAGAACAAACCCCTCCAAGTGTACCCATTAATGGAAAGTATCAGAGAATGGAAAACAAAACAAAAGTTAAGATACTCAGAATGCAGTCTTACAGCATCACTGGCAGAAGATGCTGTGGCTTTTTAAACTCTAGCCTTTAAACTAAACTTGGAGCTGTCAGCTTTAACTTTGATTTTGTTGCTTTTAGTGGTTCACGTTAAACATTAATGCCATTGAAAATAGCTTTTATCCATGTGTATTAGGGGTTTGTTTGCTAAAGTCTCCTCTCCCCAATGTGTGAATCTCAGCAGCTAGCAAATGTCAAAGCAAGGAGATGTTCCAGCCCCGAAAGTTATCTTGAAAACTGAAGATTATTCTTTCACTGTACACTTTTGGTGAATAATTATTGGACTCTATAATAAACAGTCTCTCCTTATTGTTCTGTCTATTATATTGAAAGGGATATGCTGTGATTGTATCATTTTAATTAACTCGTGCCATGTTTTATGGAAGTTCAAAGCATTAAGCATTGTTTGTATAAGCACCATGGCATTCAGGTTGCCTGAAAGAAGTAAATAAAACTGGAGGTCAAACTGTATTAATGTGTCTTGCCAGCTATTATTACATCTGCTTTAGAATAGCATTTATTCTGTAATTGATGGTTGTCAGCCTGTAATTTCCATCGTTACATTCTGCACACTTGGTTTTCCCTAATTCTCGTAGTGTTTACACCATATATAGTCCAAGATTAAAGTAACATGGAAAAATGAGTTACCAGTTTTATTTGACCAGCTTAATATTTCTTTCTTCAGGGGAATCACTCCAGTTATTTGCCAAGTTTATATATCTGTAATATTCTTTTAGATTCAATTTTCTGCCCTTTACTTTTCTCCATTTCATATTTACTTTATTCTTTGTGGTCATCCCATCTAATCTGTCTGTCTATGTCTACCTAATCGGCCTAATACATCCATATATCATTTCTTTAATGATTTTATTATTGAAATGACTCTTAGCATTTGATACTTAAGCATACATTACAAAGGCTTAATTCTCCCATTAGTGACTCAAACTTCCATAACTCCCACATCCAGACTGCTTCATGAGTTAAACAAGCTTTGTTGAATATTGTCCAAGAGCTGTAATGCAGATCTATTGTTTTTAATCTCTACTAGGGAGTGGAAGCCATTGCTCAGACCTGGGTCACTTCTTGTACCCCAGCATTGACTAGAGGCTCCTGTTTCTGGTTGGTGAAGATGCAAGCCTTCCTTTGACTGTGCAACTTGGCTTTTATCTTTAAGGCCTTGCTTTTGCAAAGGAAACTTAGAATTTAAATTCTTCGACCATTTCTGCCATCCATAATGGACTGCAGATGCTTTAAAAGCTTCTGTGGCTCTTCCCTATCCATTTTGCATCCAACTTCACTAAATTAACTTCCCTTTGTTTCAGCTTCCTTCGAGAAAATAATTGATCTCTCAGAAGTGGGTAGCTTAGGAGAACATCTCACAAACTGCCTCCATTCTTACCCTTTCCTCTCTTGAGCTTTTCCACCTATTTCCCATCCCTATAACAGTGTGCCTGCCTTTTTACTCTCAGGTCATCTTCCCATCCATAGGATTCTTGTTCTCTCTACAGACACTGGTAGCGGCAGCATTTCCCAGGCCTTGGCTGTTCATTCCATCCATTGTTTCCCTAGGAGCTACTAAGGTTTTCCACCCTGATTTTCTAGAACTTCTATTACCATTCCTGTAAGGTAGCATGGATCGGCTCCATTTCATCCTTCACATGATTTCCTATTTCTCGATCGCACCTCTGTGTCTTTATTCTAGGTTTCCAAATTATTTGAACTTTAACTGATTTTTCATTGCTGTTGTTATGAGCCCTCTGAGTCTGGGAAAAGTGCCTGGCAAATCTGCTGGTACAAAATATTCCGGATGAAAAGCCTAGTTTTGTGTTGTGGAACGGTTTGTATGGAGATTTTTGTTTTCTTCCTTTTTGATCAAGCTTGTGGTTTACGTGAAAGAGGTTGTTAAGGAGAGCTCCATTGTGTTTGTCTAGTGGAGCAGAGCTATCCAGTTAAACATGTTGTACAGGCATTGAATAGGATAACATTTAAGGGGTGTGGATTTCTATTTTGGATACGGCTTTGTATCTCTTTATTGTAGCAGAGACTTTATGGTGACAGGGAACTACAATGTCCGGTTACATGCTATGGTTAACAGTGGCCTGCACTCAAGTTGCTTGGTATTAGGGCCTTCTCTTTCTTTCTTTCTCTTTCTCTTTCCTCCTTCCATAAGCGTGATGGGCTGCAGTTGAAGTTCACTGAGTTGTCTTTGTGGTGGGCAGAATTCAAGTCAAATTAAAACGGGCCATTACCATTGTGTCTGTACTTGTACAGTGCATTTCTTTCCTATGGAAAGCCAAATACCTCTTTAAGTTTTCTAGATTGCTGAAAGCAAAGAAACAAAGCAAAAAGAGAGGATTTTTACTACTTCATGAATGTATTGATGCTGAATAAGGAGCAAACCTCCTTATTCCCGGAGTAATCTGTTAAACACATGAAAATACATGAGCTTTCCTCCCTCTTATTTTTGTCTCCTCTGTAAGAGAATGGTGTGATCTCAGGAGAACATCTTTAAGAGAGCGTAAGTGCACGGAATGACAGTTACAAATAATCCTATACAATAGACAGACCAATTGTGCTGATTGTCTGTATTTAAAACACACAAAAAAAAAGAAAGGGGGGGAAAGAAAGGAAGCCTGGCCTAGAAGACTCCAGTAAATCACAAAAGTGATCTCAAGTGAACAGAGATGGATTTGTGGAATACGGTGTGCAATGAAACCGCTGACCTCTTATACAAGGGTTCATGTCTTTTTCTACAGAAACAGATGGGTAATAGCATAATGCTGAAATCATGCTCTACATAATATGGACCTAGTGATTGCAGACCTGATTGCTTGCCATATGGTTGCTGAAGGGTTGAAGAGAAAATGGGATGATATGCAAGCCCTTAAAAGTAACATTTTTATTGAATGGCCATTACATTAAAACCCAAACTCTGCAAATGAAGGCAAGAAGTGTGGTGAATAATGATGAAATAACAAAGCAATAAAAGAAGAAACACAATAGCATGTATTTGTTTCCAATATGCAAAATAATACTCTCTTTTTGTTGTTGTTGTTGCTGTCATTTTGCCTTGTGTTATGAGCATTCAGTGGAAAGTTGGTGGGACATTGCTGCCTGCAGGGCACAAATACAGTATAGTGGAGCTTTGCAGCATGCACTAGGTCAGACAGGGAAGGAAAATAATCACTTGTCTCAAAGGAAAAGCTTCCAAGTTAAACGCTAACTAAAATATGCAACTTGCCTACATGAACCATGTTAGTGAGGGCTGGTGAAAGCCTTCATCACTAGCATCCAAGGCAGACTTCTGCAGCCTGTTTATTCTCTTTCTCTTGCTTTTATAACTCATTTATTTTTTGTCCTTGGTACATCTTTGTTACTGGTAAATGCTATTTGTTTTGCTGACATCTGTCACTAAGTTTCTCAGTGTACTTAGAGGAAGTGCAAAGATCTAGGTGTAAGTCCTCCCTTACTAATGCGTACTTGTCTAGAAGAGCATTCTTCATAGAGAGAAGATCGTACCTAGCATTCAGCAGTGTGACCACAGCTTCATGGCCATGCCTACCTGCATGCAGAGGATAAGTGTATATGTGATGTGGTGAGGGTGATGGCAAGTCTTGGAAACTGATGCCAGACAGAAATGGGGTCTGAAAATCCTGGTTTCCTGGGGTTTTATTATCCAATGCTTGAATGGCAGGCCCTGTAGAGCCTCTTCTGAGGCATTCTTCCCTGTGAGGGTGCTGAGGCGCTGGCACAGGGTGCCCAGAGAAGCTGTGGCTGCCCCATCCCCTGGCAGTGTTCAAGGCCGGGTTGGACACAGGGGCTTGGAGCAACCTGCTCCAGTGGAAGGGGTCCCTGCCCATGGGAGCAGGGGTTGTGGCAGGAACTGGATGAGCTTTAAGGTCCCTTCCAACCCAAACCGTTCCATGATTAATGGCTTGCTGTTCTGCTATCATGGATTGATATAGGGAGTATACCCAGGTGGATGAGAGCTGTAGATTCAGTTCAGTTTAGAGATTATAAAAGGTTGGAGTTATCTAACATGAGCCACTAGGACCTGGCTCCTGCTCAGTTGCGGATGAACATAGAGATGGCTGATTGCTTAATGCAGGGTGGACTCACTGGCTTTTAAGTCAAAATATACCAAAAGGATGCTTTTGTTCCTAATGTGAGATTAAAACCTCTTACCACAGCGTATCCTTCCTCTGTCAGGAGGCACTCTTATTCCACAAGGTGTCTCCAGTTTCTGCTCTGCAGTGCACAGGCATGTTCAGTAAGGGATGGGTAAGCAGTTACCAGTTCATTGTGGCAAGTACAATATTCCTTCTGTCACACTGTGTGTCTGTTTGCCTCACACATAGGTACCACAACAGGAAAGTCTCTGTACAGTTGTCTTCTCTCCACCATGCTGCTTAAGAGCTTCCTGAGATCAAGACAGGGTGATATAGCCATCACTGATTAATCACTACTAAATACAGACTTCCTTAGCTTGAGAGGCTTGTCTGATGCATCCCATCAATCACAATTTGTTTGCCTGCAAGAATGGGAGATATTTATTTGAACAATTATTATTCCATGTATGGAACATCTTCCATGTATGTGAACCTCAGCTTCACCCTCAGGAGAGTTGGGCTTTTCATCCGCTGCCCACCTCACTTCTATTTCATTTGGAGGCCTGAAGACATGCGACAAGCAGCATAGTCCACTATTTAAGATGTTCTAAGCATGGTGAAATGGAATTTCATGTGATGAGAAGAGATTGCCTCCAGCCTGTAGAATTTATCCCCATACTTCTCAACTACTGGCATGCTGGCTGTGTGGCAGCAATAAGTTTTGCATAACTTTTAAGAGCCCGTGCTGACCTACTTAACAGGCATCCACTGCTACATAATGTATTTAGGTCAAGCATTGTGTTCGAGCTTATCATCAATCTTGTGATAGTCCAGCTCTCTGTGAAAGCCACAGGTACATGATTGATGCAAACATTCCATTGGATACAAAATACTCCCGTAATTTTCTTATAGGGAAGCCTATTGTTGGGGTGTTACTGTTGGTGACTTTTATTGGAGAAGCATCAAGGATTGCTGATCCCAGCCTCCCAGCCTGTGCTACTTCACCACTGGTTTATCTTCCTGTGTTATCTGGTTGAAAGGATGTCCAAAACCATCTGTAAAAAGTATGGTTCATTTATATAGTTCATTTGGGCTGGACAAGCCACACGGCAGCTTACAATCTGTGTTTTTACTGTGACAGGTCTTCCTTTCAAAATACTAAAAGCTGGCAATTGTGCCCCCTTGTATGCTGCATGCAAATATAGAAGAGGTCCCTTGCAAATAGTAAATAGCTGGAAGTTGTAGAATCATGGCATGGTTTGGGTTGGAAGGGACCTTCAAGCTCCTCCAGCTCCAAGCCCTGCTCCCACGGGCAGGGACCCCTTCCACTGGAGCAGCTTGCTCCAAGCCCCTGTGTCCAACCTGGCCTTGAGCACTGCCAGGGATGGGGCAGCCACAGCTTCTCTGGGCCATCACCCTGGGCCAGCGCCTCAGCACCCTCGCAGGGAACAGCTTCTGCCTCAGAGCTCAGCTCAGGCTGCCCTGTTCGGGCAGGTTCAAGCCATTGCCCTTGGCCTGGCCCTACAGGCCCTTGTCCCAAGCCCCTCTCCAGGTTCCCTGCAGCCCCTTTAGGCCCTGGAGCTGCTCTCAGGTCTCCCCTTCAGGAGCCTTCTCTCCCCCAGGCTGCCCCAGCCCAGCTCTCTCAGCCTGGCTCCAGAGCAGAGCTGCTCCAGCCCTCACAGCATCTCCGTGGCCTCCTCTGGTTGTGCTCCAACATCCTTCTTGTACTGGGGGCCCCACAGCTGAGCCTGTTATTCCAGATGGGGTGGAATCATCCTTTTGTGAAGTGATGCTAGTGTTTAAAATAACTGTGTTTTGCAGCATGCATTTAGGGAGCACCTGCAGGTTTGTCTATTCTGGCTATGCACCACTGCAAAGTGGAAACCAGGTTGTTTATACTTGGATTCACATCCCTGACTCCTGCCCTTCAGTTTTTGGGATGGCGGCAGAGACTGAGTTTTGCTTATGACTGAAGAGACAGGACTAAACAATCTCTTTACAAGACCAATACACTTCCTCTCTTTTGTTCCTACTGTAGTTGCTGTTGGTGTTTGCCCACACTGTGGGTAGCAGACCATACAATGCCAGCACACTAAGTCATCCTTATAGTATTAGCCAAGTGCAAGTCGGGGTGTGCAGTAAATTGTTGCAAAGTTATATGACATCTTAATGCTCTGAGAGGATGTGAAAGACAATAACACCCCTGAAAAGACCAGAAAAGGCCTTTTATAGCTACTGAATAATATATTAGCTTTTAACACTGTATATATGAGCAAAATGGGATAAGGTATGAAATCAACAAAATAATTACTTATACCAGACATTACATATTTTATTGGGATCCGAGCTGTGTACCCTCACAACATGGTGTGAACTGGGTTTCATATGGTATTCATTACCTCAAAGAGCTGTAAATACCCGTAGCCTAAGTTCTCATCTGCCCTTGGGGCTGCTGAAACACCACCTCTGTGTGCATCAGCTGCTCCTGGGAGGAACTTGTGGCTCAGTTGTATGAGAGGACTTTCAGGGACCATTCCTAGCACCCAAAATGTGTGAATGTGGGGACCTGTGATCAGCTTCTAAAATGTCCAGGTGATACCTGCACAGCAATGCTTCTAAAACGGACCCATATAAGGCTGTGGATCTGAAAATCTACACTGCAATTGGCACTGTATTATAATGCCTGACCTGGGAAGGAAGGGTTACATGGCAATGAAATATGTATGCTAAAAAGTCCCATTTATACACAGATCCCGGGAGTTTGGCAACTTGTATCCTCTGCTTCCTTTTGAAACGCTGTGCAAACTTCATGAGTTCATAGAACGAATCAGTTTGTGCTCTCTGCTTGTGTATTCCAAACGGAACTTCCAGGATGTTATTTGCTTCTTGATTGAAATACTTCAGGAGAAAAAAATGGATATTAGCATAGTGCCTTTTCCCTAATGTCAGAGTACTGAGCCTTCACTCTGAGCTCTCAATATGAGGGTCTTAAATTACACCTTAATATTACTTTAGTGTGGTTTAATTTGTGATACAGCTGGACTTTTCCTATAGACCTTATTTCCAAAGGTTTGGCTTTTCATATTGAAAGATTGCTTTAAAATGATGGCCTTTAATTCTGGCTTAATAATAATAATAAAAAAAGTTAAGGATCTTTGATATTAGATTATGATGATACTCAGAGATATCTGCTTTGCATTATTCTGCAATAAATCACCGGCTCTTCAAAAGTCAGACAGAATTTATATAGTGCATTTTCACTGCAGTAAGCAGTTGTGGGTTCTTCAGCTCCAGTTCACCAGCACCAGAAGGAGGAGTGGGCAGAGGTGAAATTCCTGCTGTCAAGCACCAAGTGGATGGGGGGAAATAGGAAGGCGGTTGTATGCAAAATAGAGTCACTTTAATGTCTGTTCATGTACTGATGTATTTATTCATACAAGAGGAGTACTTCTTCCTGAGGATAACAGAAATAACCAGAGCACAAAATGTCTTAGGAGCTATGCTGGAAATGATAGTGTTGTTGTAAGTAAATTCAGGGATCATGCAAGATGAAGAGTTGTGCTTTTCAGTCTGTGTGTGTAAATAAATGTTGGCACAGGGTGATGGCCCAGAGAAGCTGTGGCTGCCCCATCCCTGGCAGTGCTCAAGGCCAGGTTGGACACAGAGGCTTGGAGCAAGCTGCTCCAGTGGAAGGGGTCCCTGCCCATGGCAGGTGGTTGGAACTGGATGAGCTTTAAGGTCCCTTCCAACCCAAACCATTCCATGATTCTATGACTCTGTTTTAGGGATGTAGTTGTATCTCCCAAGCTGTTCCTGCAGCCAGATGCTGGGTACATCTATTACTTTTTCTTGCTCTCTTAAAAGGTATTGGTTCTGTTGAAAGGAGGGAGGGAAGAGGACAAAGATGGAATAATTTCATTCAGATATTAGTCTATAAAGATTGCTGAGTTTCTTAGTTCCTTATATTTTGAGCAGATACACAGAGGCTAAACACAGTGCTGGAAAAGTTGCAAGAGTTGCTTCTTTCTTTCCTTATGGAAGTGAATATTTGCTCGGCGTAACTCCGCTGAGCCAGCTGATGGAAAATGAAGTGTTCCAATGTGATTGATGAGCTTCAGAATCCACTCCTGAATGTTCAGATTCCTGTTGCAGGCGCCTTTGGTCCTAAAATTTGAGGAAGAAAGTCGGGAGAACATTCTCTGCTGTCGGATGGGGTTGGGTGTATGGGGGTGTCTCAATATTTATTGCAGCTTTTCTCCTTGCATTTCTTAGAAAGCAGGAAGTACTTTCTAATCTTTTAGCTGTCTCTTTGTTTCCTATTTAACAATTCAGCAGCGTTATCGATTGATCCCTTTCTCCAAACATTTTGAAGCACTTGAAGCCATTTCTTGCCACATGGTTATTTATAGCAATTCACTGAATGAAAAAAAAGAAAAGAGAGAGAGGAGAGAGCTACTTTTCCCTTGCAGGTATATGCATCATTTATAGTCTGGCTTCATTATATTCCGTACTGTAGGAACTCCTGTAGGAGAGGGGGTTATGTAATGCTCTTCTGTCATTACATTTCCATGCATTAAATTCCTGGCAGAACCATCTTCACTCGAACAAAAGGTTCATTAGCAGGACAAAAATGCTTAATTTGGGGGAAGTGCCAGAAGAAGGGAGAATTTCAGGCTGATATTGTTGATAGGCAATTATGTATTATGTACGGAGTTGATCTGGGATTAGCTAATCCCGAATGACAAGTATAAATGTGATCAAAGTTGTTCATTCAAGTCTCTTGCTGTACTCATAACTTTGAATAGAAGTTATCGTCATTAAATCTAGTGTGTATAAGGGTAACTCATTGAAGTTAATAGAGCGATGCCATTTATGCCACGTAGGAGCTTTACGAAACACCAGCTTTAGAATCGTAGAATCATAGAATAGTTTGGGTTGGAAAGGACCTTAAGGTCATCCAGTTCCAACCCCCCTGCCATAAGCAGGGACACCTCACACTAAACCATGGCACCCAAGGCTTCATCCAACCTGGCCTTGAACACTGCCAGGGATGGAGCACTCACAACCTCCCTGGCCAACCCATTCCAGTGCCTCAGCACCCTCACAGGAAAGAATTTCTTCCTTAGATCTAATCTAAACCTCCCCTGTTTCAGTTTGAACCCGTTACCCCTTGTCCTGTCACTGCAGTCCCTAATGAAGAGTCCCTCCCCAGCATCCCTATAGGCCCCCTTCAGATACTGGAAGGCTGCTCTGAGGTCTCCACACAGCCTTCTCTTCCCCAGGCTGAACAGCCCCAACTTTCTCAGCCTAAGATCTAGAAGTTACTGGTTCTGCCTTATTTACACATGCAACTCGTGTGAAATGGATGTATAGCCTCAATTCCACAGTGCATTGAAATCTGTTCTTTATTCTTGCCCTCCTCTCCCCGTTGCTGAAGCATAATGGTGGGTGCTTTCAGAGACAACACCTGGGCACATTCTTCTGTGGAATGTCACCGCTCTGCCTGAACCAACTTTGGGAATGGATCATTTCAGTTTGGTTGAAATGGCACTTAAATAGGAGGAATATATCAAGAGTTAAAACTTCATTACAGGAGAGCAATAAAAATGCATCAAGCCTGGAATATTGTCTAGAAGATCAGATTTCTGGGTTATGTTGACACTTCAAAGAAATATGTTTATTTAAGGAATAGAAATTCTATATCCTGGAATAGTACAGTGATAAATTGCTTTCTAGTTAGGCTATCTCTGATGTTCTAATTTTATCACCTGACAATGGACTGTTGCTATCCGTATGGAAGTCAACTGAAAAAGGCAGAAAAATTAATGCTAAGGGGAAAATCTGCCTTAACCTTTCCCTGTCCTTCAGTGGAACTGATGCTGAGCACTGTTTGAAGTCTGAAACTGTTTAGTTGTATTTGAAAGTGCCTTTTCATTGGATAGCAAGGGATGATCAGGTGTACATGTGCTAGAGGTAGCACAAAGAAACTTATTTGCTTATAGTTTCTGTGTGGATGAGAAGCAGGAGATGCTTTGAGTTGCACAGAAAACTGGAAATAGGGATGCTGACAAGTCTCCAGACTTTCATGTCTGACAACTTCCCTAAATTTAGCTGTTCTGGCTGTTTTCATAACCTGAAAATCTTCCCTACAAGTGTAGAGCCTTAAAAAGGGCTACCTGGAAAACCCTGGGATAAACATGTCTCCCAAACTCGCGAGGAAGTGATTCTTAACAGATTGCACCAAAAATTGCTACTTGTTCTCAGTTTTGCAGATGGTTTCCCAGGTTGTTAGAGTGACAAGGAAAGACAAAAGCTCCTTTGGCAGAAGAGGAACCCTGTCCTTACTCACGTTGAGAGCATGTGTCTTGCTCATCTACTTCTGTGTTTGAGAGCTGAGTAGTCTATGGACAGCTTCTTCTGGTTTCACTTATGGGGGCTGTTCTTGTGGGATGATGAGGTGTCTACAGCTTGAATTGTCAGGGCTGAATAATACATCCATGCTTGAAGGATGAAGTGTAAACTCCCTAGTTAATTCCTAGCCTGGCCAATGTGGCCACAAGTGCCTGTGAAGAAGTAGTAAGTAGAAAACCTGGATTTATAGGAAAACCCCCAATTATTTCCTGATTTGTAGGAGTATATTGTAACTTATGTTTTGATCCAAAGCTGCTTGTAGCAATTAAATGAATCAGTGTGGGATTGTGGAGCAAAGAAAAGATCTCTCTCTAATAGAGGCCGTAATGGTCCCAGCCAGATGAAGGCTGTGTCTTGCATTTGCTTTCAGTCTCAAGCATCTTTGGGAACGCTCTGTGGAAGGAAGGTGCAGAAGTTTGATCTGCAGCTATCGATATCTCTTTGAAATAGGTATCCAGGATGCTGGAGGTTTTGAGACATCTGCTATCAATTGTCACTTGAAAAACAACGAGAGGGCTTTAGAAAGAGCCCTCGGCACCCCTTGCTGCTTTAGTTCTGCTGAGTTGATTAAAAATGCTCTCTTTGATGTAAATCACATGAACGGTTGCAGTCTGCATAATGTAACTGAAATCGGTCTGCAGAGCTTAGGTCCCATGCACCTTTCCTCTTCCTCCTGTTTCTAAATGCTCTGTTGTCTTGTTCTAGGGAAACTTCAGTATTGCTGGGTTAATGATGTGTTTCTGTAGAGCGGGTGGAAGCAATACTGTGTAGTTTGCAGTAATGTGGACTTCCAGGAATAGGAATACTAAACCAGCAAGAGGTTGGGTGAAGAGGTGCAGCGTTCACGGTTGGGTATTCGAATGCCGCATTTCCATTCTCTGGTTTCAAGCACCTACTTGATTTTCTAGAGTCAGTATTCGTGCACATTGCTGAGGTTCAGGCTTGAAAATGATGACTCCCAGTTTTTCCCACTCCCATTTTGAGGGAAAAATGGCCTGTTGCATTGTGGGAAAGCAGAGAGCTGCCTTCAAAGGTGCACAAATTAATTCTTTTCATTAAAGGAACAGAGGGAGAAAATGTGGCAATCAAATAAATTCAAATATGTTTAAAAAGGCTGATAAAAGGCTAAAGGAATTACATGAAAGAGGCAGGAGCAACTTCAGAACTACGTAAGATACTATTAGCTTTTTACTTTCAGCTTTCAGTGTCTGTATTGATGTTGCCGAGCTTGTTGCGGCAGCGTGTTCAATCTACAGGAGCCAAAAGGTCTGAAAGAGCAACCACAGCAAGTAAGTGTGCTCACACATGCTTATAGCAAGGCAAACCAGCGGCTTCTTCAGGTCTGGCAAAAGGCACAAAGCATTAAGTCTGTGTGGCTGTGGTCCATGGTGCCAGTGGTGCGAAAGAAAACATCCCTGCATCTCAAGTGGGATGAGTGCCTTGCTCCAGAGGTGGCGTAGTGGCAAATGCTCCTTTGGGATTCCAGCTGGGATCTCCATAGAGGAACAGGGGGTTTCTTCTCTGCACAGGGAGGCTTTCAGACCAAATAGGGTTATCTGCTCTCAAGGCATTGCTGTCTTCTAGACGTCAAGGGGTGTGAGAGGGGCTGAGAGATGAGCTGTAATGTAGATGTAGAGGTCTGCCTGCGCCATCCTTTTTCTCAACAAGTTTATGGATCCTGAAAGGTGGTGGAAGCTGTACCCACCAAGGAGAGATTTTGCTTTCATTCACAGCATGGGTAGAAAAGGGCTCTATCTGTGGATTTGCTCTGCTGATGTAAGGGATAAGTCCTGGGTTTTTCATCTATATATAGCCTTAAACTGAGAAAAGCTTCATGTGCAAGATGGCTGGAATTCAGTTCTCTGAGGGTGTGCAGGGGAAAAAAATCCCTTGTAGCCAAATTTATTGCTGAAGAACACCTTAAGTAGCTTTGCTGTTTGCTTCCACCCTTTTCTTTCCTAGCAGGAATAGAACCAAAAATTGGAAAAGAGTCAAAAGTTTTAATAAAAAGGACAAATGAGAACCAAAACTGTTGATTTTGGGGAACTTTGATTCGCTTGATTTTGCTTAAAAAAATATAACCTTTCGCAGTAGGAGTATCCCATTGACAAAAGGGTGTCTTGCTTTCAGACTCTTGGTTGGGAGAAATCTCAGGTTTGTGCGGATAGTTTTTAGATGCAAGTTTAAAGAGCTCTGCTTTAAAACAGATGCTGTTTTTAAAGGAGATTTGGGGGTTTCTCTCTTTGTAACTTGCCAAGATGGTTTGCTCATGTCAATAGGCTTTTCATCACTCAAAAGACATTGGAATCAAAAATGTCAGTACTTGCAGGCTTTTGATCCAGTTCCCTTAAGCACTGTTACAACAGCAATCTATGAGATTATTACAGCTTTTTAACTCACCAGGTTTGTGGGTTTAATCCAGGGCGCTTTGGAGACTGGAGCCACTCTTGGCAGAGCGCAGGCAGGACCTAGAGATGCTCTGGAACATCTGCCTCCATCTGCTCTTCCCAATGTGGGGAAAACCCTTTGAATAGGCATTTGGGGGGGGGGGACACACAACGGACACCCTTCTTTGAAGGGCTTAATTCAGCAAGCTCCTCCATAGGAGCCTCATGGACACTTCTCTGAGGGCCAGCCCATGTGCCTCTGCATCTTGGGTTGGGGTCCTCAAGGTGCACTGCATGTTTGCAAAGCAAGTTCCCACTGCCAGTTATTGACCCTCACACTGCTGAAGTGGAGAGGGGCTTACACTAAACCTCCTTCTTTCTCATCTCCCTGAATTAGTGGGGTTTTGTGTGAGTATCTGCATGTAACAGCGTGATGTTTCCTCACGGCAGGAGAGTGATTTCCTAATTCATTTGTACAGCCGAGCATTCTACACTCCAGTTATAAAGGGACTACAATGGGGTTTAGGGGTTTTGTTCTTAAATGCCCTGAAAACCTTGAATTAGAGAAATAAACCTGTGCCTCTATGGGGTTACCCTCTCCTGAATGTCTCTGTAATCCCTGCTCACAAAAGCTATAGGGAATATTTTCTGTAGGGTTGAAATGTAGCAGAAATGAAAGGGCCATCATGAAAACCAAATCCTGGTGTCTGTGCAGAGCCTGGTTGTGTATCTTTAAAACATTAGTGATTGTGAATCTTGTTTAAATGGATTCCCTGTCTTACACCAATTACAACCTGCACTTCAGAGCAACCCCTTTCTGCATGGTTTGCTTTGTGTATAGTGGAATGATTGCGAGCAGCTTAAGAATCCCATCCAGAGGAATCCAATGTGGGACTTCAAGGTGGAAGGGTGCTGTGATGGGTGGCAGGGCTGGATGGGTGGGAATAAGGGAGCCTCTGGGAGCACAAGTTGAAATCCCCATTGAAGCCGGATTCAGAATGTCACTGGGAGCACTTTTAGCTTATTTGTAAAATAAGAAGGCAACCTGCTTAGGATTAACCCCAAGCATTCACTGCCCAGCTTTTGTCCTGCTTAGGTTCAGATTCACAGGCCTATGGACTGAAAGGAGAACTGTAGGAAAGTAAAACTGTGTGTTTCAAGTCAGAAAGTAACTCGAGTTCTTTACACATCCTGCTCTTGGTAGTTATTCTTGGTACAGAAGTGCCTGAGCTGGAGCTGTTGTGATCCACAGCACTGTGTGAGGAGTGGGAATCAGAGAAACTGGAGCACTTCGAGAGTGCCTTGCGAACGTGTGTGACACCCGGGACTGAAATCCCCCCGTGAATTTGCACCCCAGCACACTCATCACTGCTGCTGCTTTACAAAGGGGAGCTAAAAACACCCTATTTCCCCTGTTGGGTGCATCGAAGGCACTAATTCTTGCCAGTGGAAAGAGTGAACCCAGGATTTCATCAAATCCCCGCCACTGTTGCAGCTGAAATGATGACACCAAATACCTTCTTTTGGTTTTGCACTATTTACTTGTGGAAAACAAGACAACAGAAAGCAATACATTCAGACCTCAAGTTACAGAACAGGGAAATGAAATCAGTTTGTCACAGAAGAGATCTTTTGGTTGTCGTTACCATCTTTAGTTTGTTTGGATGCCTGTAATTAAGCCCCTAATTCTGTGTTTCTGTTGCAATGGTCATGCTTTTATTACATAATTGCTACAAGTTCTTCTCCCACCACCACCACCATTTGTTTAACCTCAGTGCATGGGAGATACATCCTTTGCAATGGAAAAGCTTACAAACGGAGCTATCAATTGTTCCCATTAACTAAATCAGAGGGTTCAAAGTTTTTTGCTAGAGATTTAATATTTTGTGGCAAAGGATCACAAATAATTACAGAACGAAAAGGATTTCAGTCCTTAAAGAACACACGTTATTTCAGCACCGACGGAAAGAATAACCCCAAAAAAAGGCAGGAAAAATAATGGCTTTTTAAAGGAGAAGTTTAGCCAAGGGTATAATAACATAATTTAAGGCAGTAATTTGTACTCTGATCCTTTCAAGTTGCGTCTGTGTTTTCTTTAACGCATTTGCTTAGGTGAGATGCAATTCAGTCACCTTCTCTTTTCATTCCTCCCCCCCCCCCCACTCTCCGTCATCGT
>NDXB01020554.1:64890-86183 GCA_002631895.1 Agapornis roseicollis
CCCTTTGAGTTCAGGCATAATTTTTGTCAGTATATTTCAATGTATTCATTAATTTTTCTCATTTGTTTATTTTCTGCAAACCATAAGAGACATTTTTTCCTCACTGAAGATTGCCTCTTTATTTTATTTTGAAATATTTGTATATTTATTTCATTAAATGAGATAATGCTTTTTCTTATTAACATAATTTCCAGTACATTAAACATATTTCTCCACAGACAGAAGAGAGGAATCAGATTAAATGACAGTTAAATCACTCGCAGCAATTTCAACTGTTAAAAGAAATAAGTGTCTCTGTTTTCTTTGTGATCACGAGATGTGCTGTAAAGGGAAATGAAATACTAAAGAAAGGAGGGAAAACATAAAGAAATAATGACTGACTTATTGCAGTAATACCACTGAGAGAAGAAAAACTCACTACAAATAAAAGGGAAAATAATATAGTGGCTTTGAAAGTTACCAAAATTCATTTCTTATTGATGAGAGCAGTGCAAGCCTAATACTAAGTAAGGAGAGGAAAAAAAAAAAACCCCACACCAAACCCCAAATAATGCCATAAAGTATGGATGCTGCAAAAAGAAAGCAGCCCTCTGTATTTGCAGGGTTATTACTCAAAATGCCCCTAATTTTTAAGTAATTCATTTTTTCATCCTATTTAATAAAGGAGGGGGAGAAACAAGTGTTTTCTTTTAAACTAACCATGTGTTTGCTAAAGTACTTGGGGTACCCCAAATGCCCCTGTGTCCCTACCGCTGCTGTGTCCTGTTCTCTTGGGCAAGCATTGGGCCACACCAAGGGGAAGCTTAGCCTTTATTAACTCTTCTTATAAGATGTTTCAGAATTATTGGAATAACAAATGTATTTATCTGAATTATATTTTTATTATTATTCTAATTTCCAGAGTCTGAACCGGCTGCTTCAAAGAGACCTTCCCACTGAATACCTGAGCTGGGAATTTCTAAGGTAATGTTCACATTATTTTTCAGCTCCCAGTTATGGCTTTCTCTCTTTGTGCTTTTTCCTGCAAACCAGTTATTTTCCACTAGTTTTATGTGCCTGATCTTTCATTCCTGAGTAAGAAACAGTCCAATATTTGCATTTTTCCTTGTCTTTCTCACTTCCTTGTCAATGTACTCTACAACTTGATGCCCTTTGTGCACACTGTGTCAAGCACTCTGCTTTAGGGTGAAAGCAGAGAAAGGGTTCTTAGTGTAGGGGACCTGTTTTAGCTCCCTGCTCTGTCTCAGAGTTAACTGAAAAATACCCTTTTGGAAGGATTTTAATTGTAGTCTTTTTGCTTTTAAATGGCTAATGAGGAAAAGTGATGTGACGGTGGTACAGCGTTCTCCCTTGTGTGAAATGGTGCAGGAAAAGTGAGCTGGAAAATAGCATGGTTGTAAGGATTTTATGGAATTGTTTTCTGGGGCTGGAGAGCAGCCTCTGCCTTCCTGCTTGGTGCACTCATCTGCTGCAGGGTCATTACAGAAGGCTTTTGTACCCTGGGGTTGGTGTCCCTTGTGTCCTATTTTGAAGTTGTATTTGTTGTGCCAAGGGGAGCTGTCAGGGAATGGAGGTGGTAATGGAATTTAGCAATTGAGGAGACTCTAAGAAATTACAGTGCATGTGCAACATAATTAAAGGAATAAAACCAGAAGCATCTGTCGTCATCCTCTGCGGACATCAACCAAGGGGGGATTGCTCCCGCCAAGCGGAATCACATCTGTGTTATGGGAAGGTGCATCAGCTGAGCCCTTTCACAAATGCTTTAAAGCTGCTGGTGGGATGGGTTGAGGGTCATTCCAAGTCCTGCTGCCAGATCACTGTGTAAGGAAGCTCTGCAAAGCAGAGAGAGCTGGTAAGTGGAAATAAATGTGTGGAAACGTTTCCAGTGATGGTTCTTACACTTACAACCTTCATTACCATATTTTCAGAGGGCATAATAATCATTAATGTGTTTATTGTGCCCTTGTGAGTTGGGGCAATAGTGTTATCCTTTTTCAAACACATAGAATTGAAACACAGGCAGCCCAAGCACTTTACTCCAGCTCATGGGGGAAGGCTGCCAAAGACCTCTTCCTGTTTGCTAGGTTCTCCTTCAGGATCTTTGCCAGTCCTCTTGGCTTTAGGTCCTTGTTCAACGTGCTTAAGAAGGGAGATGAGCTGCACTGGGCTTCCTCTGTGGTCACCAATGAGAGACAGGGACCCCCAGAGGAAAATTCTAATCGCTGGGCATTTTTAGTCTTTCCCAATGGGTTTTGGAGCATGCCTCCAAAACCAGGGTCCTCTCAGCAAAGTACCCGAAGAGAGATCTTTACACCTCTCCACTCTGGACCCTCACTAAGGGCACGATGTGATTCAGCGCACGTGAACGTACAATGAAATAGACCATTTACAGTTTTGCCTGTGATGAAGAAGCCCAGTGCAGCAGTAATTAACTTTTGAAGATGCTTTGTCATGCTTGCAAAATGACGTGTGACCATCACTTAGATCAATGGGCACCTGACAGGCATAGCAGACACCAGCAAATAAAGAAGTCCCTTGATGAGGTGGGAGGTTAAGTGAACAGATGTCCTCCACTGGATTGTGTTGCAATTCAATCTCTCTCTAATAGCCATGAAGTTCTTATCCCAGTGAACAACTGTCCTTTTTGGTCTCAGAGATGCACTGGCAGGACAACCCAAACCATACCCGTGTCCCTTTCTCTAGGACTTGTTTAAGATGGGCTGTAACCCTGAATAATAATTAGAGACACGTTCAGCTTTATGCATACTGAGTGTCCTTTGGAAAGAAAAAGAGCTAATAAAAACGAGCTACAGAACTTATAATGGCACTAAAAGTGATAGCAGGTTTCAGACTCCAGTTTGGAAGTGAAAAAGGCTCAGTTAACTGTTTGGAAAGAAGCTGTTTTTAAATGAAGCAGCTGATGAGAAAAATCTGTTTCAGAATTTAACAAGTTTTTAGTTGGCATATTCCAGAGAAGGGCCACTTTTCTTCTTGTGACATCGCAAGAAACTAAATCAGTCTTTGACCAAGAGGGTGCGATGCTAAAGGCAGTCACGGAATAACATGGTTTAGCTTTCGGAAAATATTAAAGCGTGACTGCATTGGGCTTTTTGGGTTATATAACAGCAGTTTTCCCATTCCTCACTAAATATTATTCTCAGATTTCTCATCTTGCATGATATTGCCTATTTCATGCCTTTGACAAACTGGCTGAAACAAGCTCTTTTCCCCAAACTTGAGATATTTGTGGATAAAGGATTATTGCCTGTGGTATGTTTTCAAGGATGAATAGATTACAGCATTGTTTAGGCAGGCTGGAAAGATGCAGACAAGGTGTTTGGTTTCTTGTCTGATGCCACAGTAAAGGTGTGTGTCAGAGGTCAGAAGGGGATCCAAGAGGATTGGTTATCCCTTTTTGGACTTGGGTCAGTAGGTTTAAGATCCAGAGTAGTCTGGAATTCACACTGCAATATTTTCTTGTTCCATTTTGGCTGTGGCCTATTCTATCTGTCATACAGCAATACTTTCAAATCAGTGAGCAAAGTTGCTTATTGATAAGGGTACTAAAATTCACATAGATCTTGCTAATGTTGCTAAGCAGGGTATCATTCCCCACACTCGGATTTGGCCTGTGATGTACCTCCCTTTTCTGGAGAAAGGAACATACTCTAACATCACGGGAACACTTGAATGTGGAGGGGTGGCTTGGGAATTGGTGCATTTGAGGAAATGGAGCAAGACATCATCTGAGGGGGTTTGGTGGCTGCTTTCTTTGACACAATAGGAATGGCAAAATGAGAAAGAAACACAAACTCTCTAAGATGATCTTAAACAGCAGAATGTCTCCACTGCATTCACTCTGGCATACATCTGACTTGATTTTTCCTCTCCCATTCAAACACGATGCAGCTGGACAATATCTTCACTGAAACACACTGCAGGGATACGGAAATGCAAACTAAGTTGGTGGAAGTCAGAACCTCTGTTCAGTTCATCTAGACCTACACTCGTTGATTCCTGTCGCTGTGATGCTATTGCCAATCTCTAAAAGTGATCCTACGTGCTATGCATCCCTGGTGTGGGGTTGGCACTGTCCTTTCCCCTGAGTGATGAGCAGAGCTGTTGATTCATCTCAGGCTTGAGTCATATCAACAACAGGATTTGTAACTTCTCTGTTGTTAGTTTTGGTGGGTGTTTTTCCCTCTGCCAGTTCACTATAATTTCCCCCTCACTTCTGAAATACAGTTCAAGGGGAATGGTCTGGCGTCTGAAGACATTTCCATTAGTCCTTTCCTGATTGCACTTCACATTGAGTTTGCCCAGGATGTGAGGTTCACCCTGTTGGTCTGTACATCTCCCTGCAGTGACTTGAGCATCTGTAAACCTGTTAACAAAGCCATTATCTGTTGTGTAGTTCCTGGGGTCTTGGTGCAGGACAGATCTCATCAGTACCTCCCTGGACAGGACTCGTGATCCCTTTTCTCTCCATTGGCAGCAACCTCCTGCCCAGTAAATGTGTGCATAGCTGGGGACAAACCACGGTGTTTGTGGCTGTCCTTTGCACAATAAAGGCAATGAGGTGGTTCAGGAGGACAAAAAATTACCATAGACAACCAGCCTTCAATAGTTCTGTTTCTCTGTGGAGTGGATTATTGTTTCTGTATATGGAAATTTAAGTGGAAAAAGTGGCTTAAATGGAGAAAAAAATAAATCTATTTATGTTTCTATTGATGTTTCACAAGTAAATGTGAACAATGTGAAAAATATTTGGTTAAATTTAGCTGTTTTCAGCTTAAAAAAGGGGAGGGTGTGATGATAAATATCATTTGAAACAGAAGTGTCTTGGTTTCCTGTTTTCAGGAGGCTTGAGATAATTCATTTGTTCTTCTTGTAGTTCATCTATTGATGCCTCATCCTTCCAAAGCTGTCTGTGGGCCATTGTTGCCAGAGTTTCCTAGTTATTTTTGCACTATTGTTAAGCAGTACCATACAGCCTGGTGCTTTTCCAATTGGTCGTGTGGGATCAGCACATAGTTTTCCATTGTGGCATTGTTGCGTTTGTCACTTTTCTGGTTTATATGGCCAGGAAGGCAAACTTTTTCCCTCAATCTCCTTCTTTTGTCTTGTTCAGCCCACGGTGCCTTTACATCAGTGATCTGTAGAAATCAGATTCCTGGGATATTATCAGTTTGCTTGAAAACCAGAAGAGTTTGGAGGAAACAGTTCAGAGAGTGTGCTGGGAATGCTTTATTTTACTTTCCAGGGCTGTACAGAGGGAAAAAAGCAAATGCCTATTTTTGTTTAAACCCCTCAGTTTAGTCATTTAGTCTCAGATACTTCAGCTTGTGCAGAGTCTTGTGCCTGCATCAAGAGCTGTTCTGAAGCAAGCAGAGCTCTTCACATAGGCAAAAATATGCCTGCATGGATATCATTGCATGACAAGGACCATATGTTTGCTTTGTTGGATGTGTAACCCCAAACCAGGCAGTAGTACCAGGACCACATGTTGTCCAACTACTACTTCATTGCAGTGGATCTAAAATTGACAGGAGCTGACAGTGTAGTTACTGTTGTGTTTAATTTTGAGCTTGTAAAAAAGCCCATTTTTTCCTCATATACTTTCTCTATGGTATCAATTCTTCCGTGGCACTCCAATAAAGAAATTCTTTGGTTTAGCTATTAAAACAATCAGTGCAAACTAGGCCACCATCACGAAGGCGTTATCAGCTCTGTCATTCGGTAGTTACGTTATTGCCACGCTTGGGAGGATGGTTTGGCTGCAATTGGAGGACAGAATGTTGTTAGCATTCTATAAAAGAAGGATTCTATAAAGCAAGGATTTCAAAGTTTTAAGCAAAACAATCAGTTCCTTGCGTTACTCCACTTTCTTATCTGCATAGTTCCAGTGCACCAGGTGTTTTTAGCTCACCCAGCATGCAATAACCGAAGACCAGTAACCAGTTTGGAATTCTATACAATAGGTGTATTAGGATAAATCCATGATGTTGGCCTCTGGTTTTTCCACTTGCTAAAAGTGGCCCACGCCAGAAAGCCTGCCAGAAAATGCTCATTTTCTTCAGTTCCTTTGGTTAGTTGGGTACTTTCAAGAATACCAAGTGTGACTTGAGGTAAAGAATCCCTGCAGCAATTAAGATTCATTTACTGCTGGAGCATTTTATTAATTACACATTTGTCACCACATGGATAGTCACAAATCCAATCGCACACGTCTGTATCTTAAGATTTGCAGACGAAGATGTAGCGTAAACATAGAAATGTTAAACTACTCATCTGTAGCCTGCAAAGAAGATAACAAGAAGGATTCTGTTTTCGGTGTGATTTGTGAACAATGCTAAGTAAATATTCATCATTAATATATAGTAACTGTTGCTTTTGGCAGTTCACTTTTCATTTAATTTGATAATGTGTCCAGCAAATGAAGTGGTACAGGCTGCAGTGTTTTACCATCACAATTGCATATTTTCAATCATTGTTAAATGAAGGCAGCTCAAGGCAAAGCTTTAACCCCCACTAGTTTTGTATGTGATAAAAAGAGAAGGCGCTATCAATCTTTATTGTCTGTCTCGCTTACTGTAATTGCATTCAATAGTCCACTGATTCTGTTGTCTGTGCTAATGTCAGGAGCAGTGAAGAGCCAGATGCTCAGACTACATCAGACGCATCCAGTGGCCACTTTGATAAGTTGGCAGCAAGTCTCTGGGTTCGATGATGAATTGTTAACGCTATAGATTATGAGCAGCTGAATACTGGGAGGGGATATGGAGAAACTTCTTACCTTGTTTTAGATCTGGCGTTATGATGCTTGCTAAAGGGCATGCCATGTATTATTCAAATGCATCTAGCGCTGGAAGTGTGCCAGTGAGTCATTGTAGCCCCGTGAATGTTAAAACAACAACAACAAAAACCCCAAACAGCCTCAGAGTGATTCGAACATGACATTAGTAGTCCCAAGACTGTTAAAAAGTAGTTCAAAATAGTCTCTAATAGTTATAGTTATCTGATTCAACAAGAGAGCTTTTGAATTACGGTATTCCAGCCTTGAATCCAGCTTAGAAGTTGTTTTTTCTCAGCAGGTTTCTTTAATTTGAAGAAGTAGGAGGAATATTTTACACAGGAACAAACACTAATGCTTTAGCGTGAACAGTGATACACCTTTGTAGGGGAAAAAAAGATGTAAATAAGAGGACTATGGAATGAATTACTTTCTTTCTACCTGTTACTTAACCTTTTCTCTATGTCCCATATCTAAGGTCTTCACAGGCTCACTTTTAAGCTGTTTAGTGAGCACCATCCTTTGCACAAGTAGATGTTAAAGGGGATCCCAAAAATGCAGAAGTCTCATCTTTGCCTAGCTCATATCATTTGTTCAGAAGATGGTCCTGATATTTTCTCATTATGCATTTAAGTGGTATGATCCCAACTGTGGCTGGTAGTTGCACCAGGACAGGTATGCCTTGTACCATCTCACTTGTGGCTGATACTGTCATTACTTGTGACTGCATGGACACAAGGGCTAGTCTTTGGGTTGTACAGTGTCTTTCCTCCACTGTGGTAGTTCTGTGTGTGTGCTTGGTGGATTGCTAGCTCTAAGGTAATCTCCTCCTTGAACGTTGACATGTCAATGAGTACACATTTGATCAGTTAGACCTGTTTTCACACAGTGATGGTTCAGAGAGTAGCAGTTGGTAGCTCTATAAGTAAGAGAGATGGGGGCTCCCAAAGCTTGAGAAAAGTCATTGATAGCTTTGTAGAAGCTACCTCTTGAACAGAGGCAGTCATAATGTGGTTAACAAAGTGTTGAGCGGGGACAGGTCTGAAAGACAGAACAAAAATGCTTGATTTGTGAGTACATACTGCATATTGGCAATATATAGTTGCCTGCTTGGTGTTCTATGCCTGGAGCCCTCTTCTAACGCAGGACATCCACATCAACACAGCTCGGTCTTATTAAAAGTGTCTGGATTGGGGGCGGGGGGGGACGGACGACTGTGGAAGAAGAAACATTGCTGTGTCCTCTTAAACTTTAAATGAGTAATGAACATTCAATGTCCAAGAGGCTGATGGAGATACTGTGAGGAGGAACTGGGTTCTGAGTGCTGTCCCATCCATGCTAGAGGCCTGAACCAGATGCTTCATCTCCTCGTAGGCACAGGAGTGAAGGGAATAATCCTTCCTTCATCACTTCTCTTGGGTACTTTCGGCAGCCTATTTGGCAAGTGTTACAGAGGTACATGAGCCTCCCCCTGTGCATACGGTGAATAACCTCTGGTAGAGCGGGCCTTGACCGAGGAGAGGAGCAGAACACTGTAGATGATATGCGCAAATATTGGTTTTCATACATCGTTTCTATCTTAGGAAATAACATTGCATCGTATTTGGGAAAGTATAATTAAGCTTGTGCTACTTAGTGTTGCTGTTTGCAATCTGATGTGTACGTAGAAGAGTCATTATTTGAAGGAGTTTGGAAAACTGAAATGAGTTCCTTAAATTCACGGTACCTACAGTTGCTTTTCTTTTTCCCTTTGCATTTTGTTCAGATTAATTAAAGCGCACAGATGTTCAATTAAAGCTTAAAAAATCCATGGCTACAGCTGTGAAGCAGCATTGTTGAGATTTAACATATCTAATAATGCTGCTCTCTCCGACGGAGTTCGATTAATGACTTTGTGCTAAATAATTTTGCATTGATAAATGAAGGGAAATGTGGAGTAAACTATAAGGAGATGTAGGCTGTCTGCTTCATTTATTAATTACAATAACAGAGTAGCCCATAGGATACCAAAATAGAAAATCTGCTTTTCATTTTCTTATACAAACATGTGGAACAACTCTGGTTTCTAGGCAAAACGTATTGATTTAGCTGGAAATTATTGATACCTCCTCTCTTGCAGTTCATGGAGAGGTAACCTGAAATAGCTGCCATGGCAAGTCATCTAATAGCACTATTTCTTCAGTACTGCTCTGTAACGTGGTGTAATAGCAGGATGCGAGCCATGGTAACTGTTAAAAGCATTGGGGCTTTTAATATAGATTGTTACATTCAAATATAAAGAGAGCTGAAAGATAATATGGAAATGTGATGAGAACAGCTAGAGCAGAGCTGCTGCTGGACCAGGTATCATTGGAGTGCTTAGGGAAGAACCTCAGATGCTGAACAGTGAAGGTAGGTTGTATGGGAGGACCAAAATGTAGCTTCTGTTGTGTTTATGGTATATGTGTGTTCTGTGGGTTATTCACCAGTTTCTGAACAGGATTTATTGAGCAACATTAATTTATCTACTGTGAAGAGTAAAATAGGGGAGTTTGACACCTATTTGAATTATCACATTGTTCCTCTGGCAGGAAGATGTAATCCTGTGGGTCTAACTGAGGCCAAGGTTTCACCCCCATAATATAGTCAGCAGTAAACCCCTTTTCCTTCAGCACAGTTCTTTGGCTCTATGTTGTTGTTAGTATTGCTATTACTAAGCATTAGTTAATGGCACAGAAGCGATTGGAGTGTATCATGACCTAAGTACTGTGTTGGAAGATGATACACCCCATGCTTCAAATACCTTGGCAGAGCATTTAGTCCATATATGTTGTGCACAAGTCAAGACATTTTGTGCTGAAGGAAGTTATCAGTAAGTTCATGTTCAGTAAAGTGAAATTGGACTTTTTGAGGGTGTTTTCTGTGTTAAGCCAGAGCTTCAGGTATTAAGTTAGAGCATCTTCACTGGCACTAGCAAAAGTGGGCTTGTTCAGACCTTTTTGTGCACAAGTAAACCCCTGTCTCCTTGCTTTAAGTGCCTTTAACCATCCAGAGGTATTATACAGAATGTGAGCCTACATTTATCCATGTACTTGAAGATTAACTGTTTTATTTAGTACTTGTAGATATGGATATGCACCAAGATACATACACTAAGGACACGGAAGTGTGTGTTTATGTTTTATTTGAGCTGTTGCATGTTGGACCAGATGCTTTGAGCACTGATCACATCTGCCTTTGTGCAGAGGCAAATGTGGGGGACTGAGAAGACCTGGAGGCGTTCAGAGGTTTTAGCCCAATTCAGTGGTCACCACCCCATACCTACCTGTGGTTTCCTACTTTAGGACTAAGGAGGGGGGTCCTTTGCTGAGGGCAGCAGCGTGACCTCGGTCTCTCTAATGCCATTAAGAGGCACAAGGAGAGGGTGAGAGCCCCACGCAGGAAGGATTGGGGTGGCCAAAGGGATTTTACAGCTCTCTCCAGGCCTTACAAAATAATGCCCTTGGCCCTAAGTGCATGCCTTAGTGCGAAAAGCCAGGTCTTTCTGTAGAAATGGAGTAACACTTTGGTGTGGAAAACTGACAACTAAAACCAACCAGCACACAAAGAAGGCACTACAGCAGGCTATTTGGGGCCATTGCTTTTATTCTGAACTACTGGCCATCAAATCCATGTAAATTTTTATAGTTCTTTGAAGGAATACCCTTTAACATTCACTCTAAAGTTTCCTATCAGTTTGACATGTTTGATGCCTGTGGTAGAGCTCTGTCGTTTGTAGCATATGAGTGTAAGCATCCTGTTATCTGTGCATTCAAGACTGGTTGTTCAGTGTATTTTCAGCTCTCAGGTGACATCAGGAGCAGGAAGCATACCTGTCTCCTTAAAATGATGGGGCTTCACTGAACAATTCTTGCAATAATTTTATTTGCAGATGGTTTGCTAGACATTGAGTTCAGTTGGATATCTGCTGTGATGCATGGTCTCTGAAAGCTCTACCAGAACTCTAGATAAGAGATAGGAACTGATGTTTGTCTGCAGCCAAAAATGGAATTTTGGATGTGGAAAATATTGTCTGTGTGTTTTTGCAGCTGCAAATAATTGGGAGTAAACGTAATGGCTAGACCTATTGCTTCATTTGTATTTGCAGACGAGTACATTCTTGTCTCGCTGCTTTTGAACTGGTACGTGATTCGGCTCCCATGTGAAGCTCCTTACATAAAGCCAAGCAGATCCAGACCCATGAATCCACCTCCCTGGACTGGTCTCGCAGTCAGATCCAGACCCATTCATCCACCTCCCTGGACTGGTCTCGCAGTCAGGGCACAGAGGAAGGAGCACAAACTGATAGAGCAATCCTGCAGCCGTGTTTTTAGTTCATATAATATGACATCTTGCTTCTTGTTGTAAAGAAATGCCATGGGAATCAAAACCATGAATCCAATATCTTGTTTAGAGTAAGGTGGAGGAATCAGGTTTACAAATCCTAGAATTCCAGACTGGTTTGGGTTGGAAGGCACCTTCAGCTCATCCAGCCCCAACCTCCCACCATGGGCAGGGTCCCCTTCCACTAAAGCAGCTTGCTTCAAGCCCTGTGTCCACCCTGGCCTTGAACACTGCCAGGGATGGAGTTTTCCATAGGAGAGCATTATCCATATTCAGATACTCATCTACAGAAGCACAGTATTCAGAATTACTGCACCTAGATCTGAAACCAGTAACCGTGAGAGAGAAAATTCTTCCCTGTGACTCAACCCCCTTAATTTCAGAGTCAAATATTTAAAATCAAAATTTATTTGAAGTAAATTCTGAAATAATTTTTTTTCAAGTTAAGGAACCAAACCGATTCTCTTTGGAAAGGTACGAGAATAGCCCCTTAACTTAGGAGTAATTCAGAGGTGAGGTGAAATTTCATAACATTTCCTTAGAAACATTTTGGGAGCATTAGATTTGATTTTCTTCCGGATGAAGTTTTGCCACAAAATTCCCCTCAGTTTTTTTGAGCCATTTAAGTTAAACATCTCTCAGTTATGGGTCAGAAGCTTGAGTCCAGTGCCTTTAGAAGTCAACAGCAGCTTTCTGTTTGATTTGGTAAGGCTGGGATTATATCTGATGAAGTTATAGTATATAAAAAAGAATGAATAAAATTGCCTTTTCTTTTTTGCCTTTAAAGCAACTTAATAGTGGGGGGATCAAGTTCTGTCATGGGAACTCCGTCCTCTGATTTCTCACTTAGGCAGTGATTTCTGTTCGTGTCAAGTTGACCGTAGTCACTAGGCATTGCGCTCTTCTGCTTAGATGAAGATCTTTACCTTTGGAAGGAGATTAGTAACTACACAATGAAAGTTAGTGGGAGGGGGAGAGTGTTGCAACTTTCCCCTTTTTATTTCTCATATGGATTAAATTAGTGGTGATCTGAGTAGATCTAAAAACCCCTGCTGATGCTTTTTATGCCTTCGTCTGTGTTTGTAGAATTGGTTTGAGTTATGTGCATAGAGGAGGGAGTGTAAAGTTGGCTTTACTGCATTTCTGTGTTCTGTTCTGCGTGCTGAGAAACCGGTCAGAATGCTCCAGTCGTGTCCTCTTTGAGCAGGACTTTGGGGAGAAAACCCAGCGTTTGTAACACACGTTGTAAAGTCTTAATGTGGGCTGTCCTGGAGTTTGAAAGCAGTAGTTGTGTGCCCCTGTAAGTCTTGTCAGCACGTTGGTTAGGGAAGGGAGTCGCTGCGTATGGGATGTCTGTAAAAAAAGGGGTAAGGAAAGCAGCAGCAGATACTTCCATGAGCCTTTGGGAGCTGAAGCCTAACATCATTGCTGGGTATCTGCACAGATGTTCAATGGCTGTCATAAAAAAGAGATGAGAAACGTTCAGGTGTAGGAAATTATTCAAATTATGTAAATATTCCCATGTTTTATAGAAAAATAAGAAGATGCCACCTTGTGGTAACAAAGATGTTGTAGTGCATCCGGAAAACCTGTGGGGGAATAGGGCACCCAGCTGCAAGCTGGCAGGGATTTTTACTGTTTGATTGGTTTTAAGCATGAGTTTCATAAATAAACTTCGATTTTCCTCAAAGAATACGTGCTGCACCTTCCCCTTTCCCAGGGATTTTCCTCCTCCTTACAAACGTCCTCCTGTATTCGAGGTATTTACAGGACTGCCGCAGCTAAAGCTGGGTGCTTTCAAAGCTTCTTTTTCCTGTGTGTTTTCAAAGGTACTTGCTGTTAGCCCAGAAAACTGGGCCTGGGAAGAGGGGCACACCTTTAGGCCGGGTAGAGGTCTTATTGCTGAGACTCCCTTTTTGTAGCGATCGCTTTGCGGTTAAGAGAGCGCATAAAGGCTGAGGTAGCGGAGTTAAATGTTGGCTCTCCTTATACTCAGCACTTTGATTAGTGTTTGATTCATAGCCAAAACTTATTTATGGAAAAATAAAGGGTTTTGAAAGATTGATAACATCCCTAAATTTATCTATGAGCCTGGCATGTCTAATAGCTGTTATATCATGCCATTCTTTATAAAGGAATAGAAAAAGTTTGTGTTTGCTATTGCACATCTTCAAACCTAATTTGCAATTATCAGGTGAATAATATAATATCCTGACAACATCCTCTGTCTCACCAGGATGCTGTTCTTTAAATGTTTGCTTAGATTATAATAAATAAAACTTAACCCCCCCACCCCCTGCTTTATTCTTTCTCTTTATTCTGTATTCTATTTGCTGTGATTTAAATGCTCTGCTGTATCTGCAACACACTTAGTGAGAACACAGTATAAGTGCTGTCATGTACATGACAACAAACTACTGTTGCCTTACTGTTTAGATCTCTATTTTACACATTGATGGTCAGGAAAAAACTACAGGAAAAAGAATAATTGGAAAATGCTACAGTCCTAAATTCCTTGTGCACACACACACACACACACACACAGAGCTCCTTAGCAGCAGGGGATGTCTGCCCTGCACGGACACTTCTCTGCATATTGATGCTCCATTTATGTATAATAATAATGAGGATGAGGAAAAAAAAGGNGTCCTAATTCCCTTGCACACACACACACACACACACACAGAGCTCCTTAGCAGCAGGGGATGTCTGCCCTGCACGGACACTTCTCTGCATATTGATGCTCCATTTATGTATAATAATAATGAGGATGAGGAAAAAAAAGGGGTAGCAATTTTTCCCCAATTTGAGGAAGTATTATGCTTGTAATTAAAACATACTTTCTCTTAACATAATTTATTTCCTTGCATAATGTAATTTGACAGAGCATTATAAATGTATATCTCTATGCTTCATGACCCCATTATGAGGACAATTTTTCCTGTAGTAATTCATTTGTGTTCTGTTTCTTCTTGCTTTCTGATTACACAATCAGGATTGAATTGTGCAACCAACATCCTGATTAAAATGAAACAAAAAACCTATGCAGCTCAGCTCACTGAAAATCTCTTCTCGTTCCCTCCAAAGACAATGGCAAAATTCCTATTTGTTGGAAAAGACAAAGTTGTTAAAATGGATTGGAAATGGAAGAGTAGAAGATGGAGCTCCAGCTCCCTGTGGGAGGAAGGCAGGGTAGGAAGTATCAGGCACAAACACAATTTGGGGAAGTATTACAGGAAAAAGGAAAACCAGGAAAAAGTTGGGATTGACAGCAGGGATGTGGGAGAAGGTTTCTCTTTCATTCCAGATTTTAGGATCACAGCGAGGGACAGGGGTTTTCACAGCAATCATTTATTTACTTACCAGAAAATAACTTAAAAGAACTAAACCAAGAGGCAGCTGTTTTGGTGCAGAGCCATAATGCTGCCACATGCACTAACAACTGTACATTACTTTATGTTGCTACCAGGCCTAAGGGTCTGCACAGCCACGATGGTGGGTGGCTGCTGGGGACTTTACCTGCCCCAAAGACTTCACAGCTCCTGTGTTTTCAGACAAACCCCAAATGTGCTTAACACATAATGCAGGGAAACGTATTCAGTCACCGGAGGAGTGGCACTGTATTTCCAGTTTGGAATAATTGTTGTGGTTAGAATGAAACACTCATTCTGGTAAATGGTAGGATTAAATGCTCTAAATTGTACATGGTTTTGTTTGCATTTCGATTTCCTTTGTTTCTGGTTTTGTTCTTTTTTTCTTAAAGCCTTTTGTGAATAAGGGTTTCTTTGGTTGGCTACTAGTTAGAAAAGCAAAGTTTTGATTCATTTCCTGAGAATATCAACAAAATGAATGCTGGATGTATATACCTGAATCTGCGCAATGCTGAGTTATCGGGGAACTAAGATCAAGATCAAATCTAGTCTAAGATCTAGTCTGAAGAATTAAATCTTAATGCTTGAGTCTCAAACATACTGAGTAAAAGTGAGAAACTGAGTTGGAGCTTTGCCTGTTGCACCTTGGCCCCCTTACTTTATCGATTCCTTTGGTTACTTGAGAATGTATTTAGATGATCATGGGCTGCTCACAAGCAGCAACAGTAAATTCATCAAATACATTAGAAACATATAAGAATATGGTGCACCACCAATTGTAGTAGTAGGCCAAGCTCAGAAAAATGCTGATTAATATAAAGTATTAATTAATAAAATAATTGATTAGAGCAGAAGTTTGGCCTCATGGTCCGTACCATGGATCTGCAAGTTCCTAAATTGAATATTCTGGCTTGTTTGCTAGCTTTTTCTCATAGCACATACAGTTTTACGTGAGCTCCTCTTATTTCCTGTAGAAATAACCCTATTTACTGCAGTGGTGCTACTCAAGATGTTTAAACTCCAAGTAGTTATAGCTAGAACTAGTTGGAAAATGGGGAAGCATATTGGGGACCGTTTCTGACCAATTCTAATTATTGCCATTACTGTCTGATTGGTACATTTGAACCAGAATTTCTTTGGAAGATGTGACCTGCTCTTTGAAAGTGGGGGAAAATACTTATTTTTAATCACCTTCATCTCGAGAGCTGTAATTGAGGTTAGGAAGTTAGAGTGGATTAACAGGTTAGTGATTTATTTTGCTTTTCAATATGGGGGAAAAGGAAAATCCAGTGAGCTCCTTATAAAAACTTTACTAAAGTGCTCAACCTTTGAACACAAATGCAAAATCAAATGTTTTAAGCTAGGGCCATGAGCTTCACATTAGAAATTAATCATGAGATGTTTTGGTGATAAAATCTCTCTCATTTGAAAATGTAATTTGTTAACCAGCACAATATCTATTTCAGGGCATTCTTCAAGCTCCAGTAAAGATATTCATAATAGTATAATAACGTGCCAATATGAAACCTGGTGCGAAGGAAAAGCTTGCTTTCCTCTTGGCTCACAATCTCCCTTTTTGTCCCCCCTGGGCTTCAGGGACATGACCTGTTATTTGCCAGCATAACAGAGAAGTCATGACTGATCTTGGAGTAGAACAGTTGTAAATTCTGTGTTTTGATGGTAACTCTCTGATACCAGGGGTGTGGGTGGGCAGGGGGACTCCAGTCCCTTGTAGCTGCCTGGTTGTTGGTCACAGCCACTTCTGCCTGTGACTTGGGAGTGCAAGAGAAGTGGGATGTTGATGGCCAAGTGGTTATTCTCCAAGACTTCCTGTGTGAGTGAAACTTAGGTCTGTGCCTTTGGGCACCTGTGTGGGTAGTAAACGGTCTAAGGTAGGCTTCCAGGTGAACTGCATCTCGCCTCCTGCACCTCCATCTATTTCTGGCCCTTAGCCTTCCCATCCACTACTGTTGGCTCTCTCACACACACACAGCAGTAGGAAAGAAAGCACGTAGCATATTTGATCAAAATGGACTGAAACAGATGGAAGTCTTGGGCTTGTACTATGCTTTCTATGCTCGATGAAGGAGTAGTCAGTTAAATGCTCACAAGTATTAGTTGGGGAGGGGGGGGGAACCCAACTTGCAATTCCCCTTGCATTTGCATGACTTTATGTTGTAGAAATAATTGAAGATGAGTCTAACATGTTGATTCCGGGAAGCCCCTTAGAAAGGCAACAAACCCATGGCAGCCCTGGAGCTGGGCTGTAATTATTTTTATTTATGAAATTCTAAATTCCAAATTCTGTTTTAAATATTGAAGATTTCGGGGGGGAGGGGGGATGGAACTGACAGCTTGTGCTAGCTTTAGGATATGCCTGCTTGGTAATTATTCATGAGGAGAACAGCTGAAAACAAACTAGTTATACACCTTGGCAAGTCACTGTGATTTTAATGCTGTGAAATTTCCCTATGGCCATGTGACTTGATTCGAAAGTACTCTAACAGTGCAGATGTCCAGAATGCCGGAGCTGTTACAAATGTGATCCCTGTAGTCAAAGTTTTGAATCATCCGTGCTGCAGGAAAAGGAGAGGAGAAAAACGAACAAGGGAAAAACAGAGAGGAGAGAAGACTGATGACACTGTGTGTGTTTTGAGGGTTTGTCACATACTTCATTATGTGCCGCTCTCATACATTACTGGAACACAGATAGATCATAAGTAATATATCTCAATGCATGTTCAGGGCATATAATGGAATTTACAGTGCCTGGAAGAATGCATCGCTGAAATGCACTAAGTATTTTAAACTATCTTGTTTAAGCTCTGCTACCAGAGGCAGCATCAGCACTGACATTTTTGGAAGTTTCAAAGTAAGATAATTTCTCTGTAACGTTGGATGAAGAATTGAAATGCTTCAGATTTCGCTAAAAATAAAACATTTCTCTACTTTTCGCCTTTTCTTTTTTGCTTCTCCATATGGCTCCTGAAACATTCCTTCATTTAAATAGGTTTTAGAGCTCTTTCCTTATAGTTCCTAAAGCATTCATTGCTTTTGAGAGAAAAAAACCCCTCACATTTTAGCATGTGCTATTTTTGTTATTCTAATTAGAAAAAAACAGCTGGCCCCGTGCAGCTCCGACTGGAGGTTTTTCCAACACATTGTTCCCATTTTATTTCCCTCTTTTTCTGTCAAGCTCCAGGCTCCCACCTCTCCTCATCCCACACGAGCCAGCCCCAAACCCACCTGCATGAGCAGCCCCAAGTGTCACATCTGCCAGGGAACTAAAAGAAAAGGCTTTATTGGGCACAGGACACATACATCAAATTCCTGGTATTAGGGATATATATATGCACAAGTAACTGGAAGTGACACCAGGCTAATGGCCAGTAGCTTCGGTTTCCATTCCGAGGTATTTTAGGGTCTTTAGCTTGTGTTCTCTCTCATACATAGAAACCAACTTAACTGCTTTCATTGTAAAAAAACCCCAGGTAATCAGCCTTCACTTAGGATTTTGATATCTGTGAACGTGTGTGCCTACAAATAATCATTGAAGCTGATCAAAGTCCCACTCGCTGTTGCTATGGTAATGAATCCCCATTTTGTTTACGGATGGGTATGCTCCACATGACAAGGAATGATGTCAGGTGGAAAGCTGAGATAAATTAAATTTGTGGTCTGAAGTTATTAACATATGTTTTGTGTGAGTGTGTGCATGTGTATTAACTAAGGAAAGGGAGAGCCAGAAAATTCCCTTCTTTTAAAGTGACAGGGAAACACGCTGCTTCCAACATAAATCACGGTGGAGTTTATGAAGGAGACATAGAGCAGTCGGGACAAGGATGTTTTTGGGGCACATCCAAATCAGTGGAACTGCTCTTTAATACTTCCACTCATTCTGTAGCCTCCTTGTCCTTTCTTTCCTCCTGTTTGCAGTCCCATTTTTTGATGAGCCTGCTTTTGCAACTGCCCTTAACTTTGTTTTGTCTGAATGGAAAGTCTTTCAGTAACAAAGTCATTACATTGCTTGACAAATGATGACACAAACATTAGAGTGGAAAGCAGAAGGATTCAGACAATAAGTAGGAATTGCAGTTCAAAACAAATGCCGTAATACACTGATAATTTAGAAACACACCTTGAAGTCCTAGAAGCGTGCAATTAAAATGAAAGTCTGTGTATCTGTCAATTAGAGTTTACTTCTCTTTAGGCAGGATTTCCCCTAATGCCGGTTCCTGCAGGAGACCGGCCTCTATGAGTCAGAATTGAATGCGGGTAGGTGCTGGGGAAAATCAAAAGCCTGTAGGGAGAGGAATTTGAAGGGAAATGTGTTTCTTTTTGACATGTCTGTACCTATGGGTTTAGAGATCCTGCTTAAAGGCATTTTCCTAAAAGAGACTGCACCATCTATTTCACAATGCGGGGATGAGAAGCTGTTTTTATCAACAGTGGTTTGCTCTTGTTGGCCTTGTGCTTCCATAGAAAGGGTAGCAGAAGGGCCTCTAGCCTACTGACATTTCAATCCGGCTGACTTTCAGTTCCACTTCTCCTTATAGCACCTGCCAGTGTATCCGAATGAAATCCCACGATAGGCAGTGGAGAAACTCAACAAGTTCAACAACGTTGTGCTCGTAGGATGGTGTCCATAGAACAAAAGGCAGAAACCAGGAACTGAAATCCACGGTGTTTCTGATTCCTGAGGGCACGGGGACTTCACACGGAATTAAATAACTTGTGTGTCTGATAAATTCTCCTGAGGAATTGCATTAATCCTATTCTGGAAGGTGTAGGCATTAGTTGAGAGACAACAGAAATGGGCATTTATGGAAACTCTTGTATCGTGATAAAGTTGGGGGAGCAGGATGTTAGATACAGCCGAGATGGGGATTTCTGACACGCTAAGCCAATGCCTCAGCATTCCAGAAGATTAAAACAATGCCAATTTAGCTCTTCTAAAGTTTAGTTTGTGGAGTGCATTCCTACATAGAATATTAGAGTAGAAACAGAGACTGCAGCAATTCTGTCGCTCCAACTATACCTATAAAAAATGCACTGAAGATGCATTGATATTTTTTGTACATTTATATGTTATTATTTAATATAGGATCAACACTGAATTTGTTACTTTGAAGACCTCAGACCATTTTTCTGTCTCTTTAGAAACATAATAATCTCTCTAATTCACATGCCATGTGGTGGTGTACCACCCAGCAATAGGTGCGTAATTGAGGGCAGAATTTGACCCTTTGATTCTGTAAATCACATATGATCATTACAGAAGGGCTCAGATCTTTAGACGTATGATTGCCAGCTCACCAGCCACCCTCCCTTTGTCACGTTATTTTTTTAGAGGCTGACACTCTAATGAAAGCGATACAAAAGGCTGCCAGAGCCCAGCTCAGAATGCCCAATTTGCTTTGACTGCCATTTTAGAGAGCAAAAGTGTGTTCCATTATTTGGAGCGGTATTAGGGTGAACTCAGAACAGCAGATCTTCTGGACAGGGGCTACACCTTTCCTTTCCTTTCAAGGGTTGTGCACATTCGTGGTACCAGGTAAATAATGATTCAACAGAAGGAAAATTAATGCATTGCTCAAGGTGGACAAATCGATGCCTGTTGGCTCTGTGAAGCACTAGGATTTAAGCATTCCTCAATTTCCAGCCATACACCTAAGCGATAAGATTTCAGAAGGTTTTGTGCACGTCTTTGTGTATAAAAGCTGAGCAAGCCCTGTTTTCTTTGGCCCAAGCTTCCAGAAGAATCCACAGCACATCCAGTTGTACTCATTACGTGCTGTCTGCAGCGAGGCCAGAAAGCGGGCTTTTTGGTAACACTGGTTTGAAAATCTTGACTTTCTTTTCCTTCTGTCCTTCTTTGCTGCAAACTTTTTCTGTCTTCCTCATCTGAGCTCCTTGGGCAGAATGGCAGCATTAAAGCGAGCTTGTCAAGTGTTAACCTGATCAAGAAAAGGCTTGGAAATTCATTTTGTTCCCTGGAGAGAGGCTGTATTATTCTGAGGTGCCCTCTTGCTATGTCAAGAGCTAAAGATGCTTCATGAACCACACCTAGGCAAAGATGAGTAAGACCCTCCCTTCGAAAGGCTTAGACCTGTTGAGCATCCTTTTCATCATTACAACATAGAGTGCATTGGAGCGTCTCGGATTAATCATCTCTTCCCACAAGGAGAATTTCCTTTTGTTAAGACCTTAGGGAAGCTCAGTTTTTTCAAAATCCACCCTGGATGGGACTGCAGGGTTTTTTCTTTCCTTTGGAACCCCATTCACTGAAGCAAACCTCCATGTTTAAACTTAAAAACCGGAGGCAGCAAGGGTTTCAATTCAGAGGAAGAAAGGGCCGCTGGTCCTGAGGATCCTGTGAAGATCCGGCATTCTCCTGGGTGCTGGAGAAATGTGTGAAACTCATTAGCTTCCAGGCAGCATTTTAAAGAGATCCCTGACTTGATCAAATTTCGCTGCGGCACAAATGTGGGCAACTCGTATTAGAACGTGGGAAAGGACCTTGTTAATCGTTGTTGTGAAACAATGCTCGGCTATCCTTAGAGGTGGGGTTTGGGCTTTTTCCCCAGTTGAGGTTTTATTTTCTGTGTGGATATTACACGCACAGATCTTGAGCCCCAAGGGATTTCTTCTGATCAGGGACTGGAGCATCTCCCATACGAAGACAGGCTGGGAAAGTTGGGGCTGTTGAGCCTGGGGAAGAGAAGGCTGTGTGGAGACCTCAGAGCAGCCTTCCAGTAAGATCG
>NDXB01020554.1:86309-100562 GCA_002631895.1 Agapornis roseicollis
AGTGACAGGACAAGGGGTAACGGGTTCAAACTGAAACAGGGGAGGTTTAGATTGGATCTAAGGAAGAAATTCTTTGCTGTGAGGGTGCTGAGGCACTGGAATGGGTTGGCCAGGGAGGTTGTGAGTGCTCCATCCCTGGCAGTGTTCAAGGCCAGGTTGGACAAAGCCTTGGGTGCCATGGTTTAGTGTGAGGTGTCCCTGGTTATGGCAGGGGGGTTGGAACTGGATGATCTTAAGGTCCTTTTCAACCTGAACTATTCTATGATTCTATGAGAGTGAGAACATATTGCTGCATGTGAAAAATACTTCTGCCGTTGTTGCTCAACGCAGAGTCAATTGTCTGACTTCAGAACATGATAAAAGCTACAAACCCCACCCCTCTCCCCAAAATAAACACCCCAAACGATGACTTTTTATTCTGAGCATTAGCTTATTACGGCAGAATCTGGAAATGAGGCTTTGAAAATTAACTGAGTTTAGAAAACCAGGTATGTAGAGCTTACGTAGGAGTCATACAGAGTAAATCTGTACATGCAATATGAGGTTAGGCTTCCATATGATTCACTGGGTTCATTTGTTTCCCTTTCCTATTTTAATTCTGGGTCTTTCTATTGGTATACTTCCAAAAGTACAGCAGATTCATCAGAGGCCATTACTTACTGATCCTGTTATTGTTTTCATAATGGGCAATTGATGAACTGATTATTGAGTTTTAGCAAGTGGCTAATGAATCATTGCTGCAGGCTCAGGGAGAAACAGATTCCTCATGTTTCTGCAATTCCTCAGGTTTCCTCCAGATTTCACAACCAGTGTCATTCATTTCACTTATTCCTTCCCCATCTTCCTCTCTCAGAATATTACCTCCCAAAAACCCAAAGCCAGTGGCCATTTAAAATCATGTCAAGTGTTTTGCACCAGTAGATTAGCGTCCATATATTGACTAAAAGGAGATTTAAGCAACAATCGACAGGAGCTACAAATTCCAGGAGGTCTCAAGTGAATGAGAAGCCATCAGTAAACTTTAAATTCTTATAAATCAGCTACAAGACAGCACTAAAATAATAAACAATTTTAAATGAATGATTTTAATAAGTTAGCAAAACAGATTTGTTGATTAATATAGCATAACGTATTCCTTGCTTCTTATGGAATAGTGGTGAATTATTATTAAAGATGCTACGTTAGAGCTGTAATGTAGCAGTGTGGGAACTTTAATAGTGGCCTGCAAAGCAGGCTCTTTTCTTTGTCATTTTTATATCCCAGCTTTTTGAAAGGCACGTCCCTCCAGAACTGTTGCAAGGGAATAGAACTCAAAGATTTATTTCTGATAAAAGTCTTAAATTGCAACAGCAAAATGTAATAACCCAATAACAAGACTGAATAGGCATTAAAATAAAGGAGAGAGAAAGGAAAAGGCATAGACTTATTGCTTACCTGTCTATTCATGGGAATGGATCCATCATCCTGCAACTTGATAGTAGCTCCCTATAGCTAGTACGTTGATTCAAAAGGGGGATAGACTCATGGGGTTGGCTCACTGGTTGCATCGCAGTGTGTGTGTTTGAGCTTCACAGCAACAGGAGATTTTCCTGAAAGCCATTCCTGTGTGGATTAAGCCTTGTCACCTTCACCTTTCCCATAGAGGAATATTACATTTATCGTAAGCTGCCCAATTGGGTTTAGTTTCGTTTCTACTAAGCTGTTATGGAGAATGGTAGAATCAATATTTTTTTGTGGTGAAGTTGAATAACGTTTGTGAAATAAGAAATACCATAAGTAGACATTGAAGATCCCTCACACACTTTGAGGGCTGTTTGTAGTCATATCTGATTGGAAATCAGATTTCTGGGCTCATCCATGTCATTCTTACACCGATAGAACAATTGTTTGGGCATTTGGCTAGGGCAGCATCCTGTATTTCACCCTGTGATAGGTGTAATCAGAAGAGGAGGCTTGGATATTTCTTTTAGCAGATGGTGAGATTTTACTAAAGAGCAAAATCAAAGCATGTCACAAGAAAATCAAAATGTTTCAGTTAATGTAATTCATTTTATTGCCATGAGGGCTACATGGAGCTGCAGGTAATGTACTGGTGGTCTGTTGCAGGCTTCCTTTCCTTCCATGTGTTATGTTCGTGTCTTGAGTATTGGAGTTGAAAAGTCACTTTTCTATAGTTTCACTTGAAACTTTCCAAGCAGCTTTTCATACAGCTCCTGAGGAAACACATGGGTTTGTGGTGGTTCTCATGGTTCAACACCAACCGCTGCTTTGATCTTTATGAAAGATGATGATTGCCAGGGGTTTATGTAAAGAAACTTTCTGCTTCTTGCAACCCTAGGAGAGCATTGGTACCATTTTAAACCCCAAATGTAAACCTCCTGATTTTCTGAAGTCTGAAATTATCCTGCTTTCATAATATAGGCAGTAGCAGGGACCCATAGGTAGGCTGATCTGTTTCATCTTCTTTTTCTCTTCCTATTTCTATTCACAGGGGCTGTCTGCCATGTGTGGAATTTAAATGCAGATAATAAGATCAGATTGGAATTTCCATGAGCAGTATCTTTGTCAGATTTGTTCAAAATAAGTGAGAGGAAGATATTTAATATATTTCTTATATTCTCTTTCAAAAGGTTAAAATATTAATGAGAAAGCCCTCTGTAAAATTAGGAAGTAAATACATTGCAATGTTAAAGTAATTGTCATTTTTTGCATGATAAATCATTACAATGACACGTGTTTGTGATGTACATCCCTTTGCCAGGACAAAGACTGTGAAAACTTATGGAAACTTATAGAGAGAGTGTTGCCTTCCATCTCCTCACAAACCACAGGAGCAGAGCACATCCCAGGCACAGAACAAAACAACAAAGGAATCCCCCAAAGTCTGACCAGAGGCTGTTAGATTTACACTGACTGGAACTAATGCCAGGAGCCTCGGGGCCAGATCCTCAGCTGGTAAAAACAGCTCAGCCAGGTTTGGAGCTGTACATGGGATTGTTGACAACTGTCCCCCAGTGCTGCCGCTGCCTGAGAGCAGTTTGCTCTAAAGCAGAGCTGCTGTGGTTTGTGAAGGGATAAAAGCCACTCTTTTCAGGGGTTTAATACCCCCTCTTCCAGACTCATTGCTGCTGCTGCTCAGAGCTCCCTGTCTGTGTACAGAGTTTGATAAACAAGGCAGACAATTTGCAGATACAGCACTTGGTGACTTTCTCCCCCTTTTAAAAGCTGGTTGTGTGTGAAGCTTCTTGGCTGTGAGGAAGCGATGATAATGCAAAGAAGCCAGCCAGTCTTTCATGCCAATATTCCTTCTTCCTACTTTTGTCCAGGCTGGTCTGTGTACAGAGAGAGGTGAGCTATTAATATTGCCTTTTTACAGCTAAATTGTCTGAGTCCAGAATTGTTCACAGATTCTATTAAAGACCCCTATGGAGGATTGCTTCTACAAATAGGCATTTTAATTCATCCGGGTACACTAAGGTGTTACCTTCCTTTCATTAATAAAATGGAAACTCATAAAGAAAACCAGATTATCCTGAATTTATGATCAAGTAATTTTGTTTCTCTTAGCTCTGGTAATAATTGTGGAACATTATTTCCTTGTTTCTTTTCCTTTCTCCTTCATATACATAGACAATCTTAATTTCTCATGTTTATTTATCTCTTTTTTTTCCCCCTTTTAATTTGACAGGAAAAGCTATCTAGGACCCCAGGAGGCAAACACTGAGAGTTAGGAATTGGTCCTTCCCATCTCCACTTTAATGAAATAATAAGTAATAGGTTCATATTTACCAATGCTTTAGAAATTCTGGGTTATTCTTTGTGGTCTGTCTTTAAAAAAATCTCAGAATGGTATTTTTTTGGCTTTATTTTTAATGTGTGTTTTGTATTTTTTCTGGCACTTTGTCAGCCACGCTGTAAAGTGATTGATCTCTCTCATCGTGACTCTGAATATTCAACTTCTTACCTGTATTTTATATTTTCCCCCTTAAAATGAAGCTATCAGATCCAGTAGATGTTGTTAACAGACTGGTTTATACACAGCTTTAACCATGCCAACCTCTCCCTGCCACTATACATCAATGACAAACCTATCTGTTTACTGACGGATGCCTTTTGGGGGAAAACCCCTGAATCCAGTTCTTCCAAAGGCGGATCGTGCTATGGGTCGCTTTTGTGCTGCAGATCACTTCTATGCTGCAGGGCATTTCTGAAGCACCTCTGCAGAGTCCACTTCACTTCAGTGATTACTTCCTAGGCTTAAAATGAAGTGTGAGGAGCTAGGTTATGTCTGTAGGTGCTTTGGCTAAACTTTGGTGAAAGGGCATGCTCCGAGCTCTCTTAAGATGCAACTACAGGAAACATCCAATGTGTTTCTGACCAGCTGGGTTGAGAACCATAACACAGCACAAGGGTAACTCCAGCACCATCAAAATGTAAAGCATCTTTGTTCCTTGTGCCTTTTCATTCTGAAGTTGTTGACCTCTTAAAAGAAATGAGATTTAAACTCACCCCATGCATCTAGAGATAAATGACTGAATCAGATTTCAATCGTGGCCTACAAAAACTGGCAACAAAATGGGGAGAGACACATCTCCATTCCTTTCACGGAAAGAAAACCTCCCTCAAACCACATTTGTTTTTCTAAACACTTTTAATATGGTTTCCTTTCTTGTTTCCAAGATCCTAATTTGCCCCTTGCAACATTTTAAATGCTTCTTGAGTAGTTGCTCGGGTGTGGGATTCATCTCAAATCATGTTCAGTTCTCACCTTTTCCTGCAAACAGTTGCTGGTGTCTATTGATGTGGCAACCACACTGCAGTGCATGGAAAACTCCAACTCTTTGGTAAGCCAGAACGCAAATATCTGCTTAGAGCAGTGTTTTCCCCAAATTCATGTCAGTTATACTATGTGTCGAGTGTAACCCAATGGCCATCTGCTCACAGCAAGGGTTGGCCGCTGCCTATTTCGGTACAATAGTACTGGTTATCATAGGATTTTATATCCATGAGCTATTACTGAGTTAAAAATGAGATTTCTTTATTTCAAATATTGTTTCTTTTAATTAGTGGCATTCGTTATTTTTGATAATCTTGCAGCTGAACAGTGGTTTATGAAGATGGCCTAATCTCTCTTAATGTCTCTGTTGGTATCATGGACATTTCACTTCTCTTTCTAAATGAAATCTTTCTTGCTTGCACACTCCTAACCTGCTCAAGCATTGAAAGCCAATAAACTACAGATTCTCTTAATGTAGAGCTGCTGAACTCGCTGAGCAGAAATATTTTCAATTTGATATTACGTTCATGATACAGGAAGCAATAGGATCAATCCCCAGACGAAGCATTCCAGACTGGAGATTTGATTTCTTCTTTATCCCTAATTTAATAAAAGTGTGTGGAATAGTCAGGAATGCTGCTCCAACGTGCAGAATCCTGGAGCAAAATATAAATCAGACTCTTGCATTTCATCTGTATTATCTCAAGAGCAGTCATAGAAAACCCCTAATGAAAGACCCCCTGTGAAAGACCACAAAGCTCTTCTCCAAATGGAGTCAATGAGAAATTTCTGACTTAGTAGGAAATTACGGTAGGTCCAGCAGCACCTAAATATCATTTATCTGTCATGCCTCTTAAATACTGTATGTTGAAGTGTTTTCAAAGCAGCTCAATGTAATTCTTTTTCCTTATAGCTGGGATAGGTAAAGCACAGAGATGGCAAATAGAGGGAAACAGTATCCTCCATAGGTAACACCTGACCCGGTATGAGCTTCACATCTTGTGCATCCTTCTGCCTTTTCTGACTGTTGGTGCAATAGTGACAGGGTGTCTTACCCACCCTTCCTTTGGCATGAACCAATCCCTCTGCAGAGCTTTATTATCAAGGTAAAGGAAATTTTTATTGCCTTCTACATTTTTATTTCCTCTTTTAAAAGGAAATAAAAATGTAAAGCTTGACTCAAGATCCCTTACCAGAATAGGCTTGTCTTACCCTAGCTCGGTCTCCTGTTGTTCATCATTTTACTGCACACCTATGATGTACAACAGTAGCTTACGTAAGTAATTTTAAATAGGGTAAATTTGGCTGGGCACCTTTAATAAAAAACAAAGTATTGTTGGCAGTTGGAAATGCTGAGAGTCGAGCGAGGCAGGCACTTTGGAGGGTTTTCTGTTGTTTCAGTGCTCTTGCTTTCAGGCTGCAGTAAGCTCCCAAATTAGTCTGAAAAAAAATTAATTGTACAAAATGCAAGGTAAATATTCCATTAATTCTCCGAACGTGGTGCAGAATGAAAAGATGCACGTGGAGCAGTTATTCTGCCTCTAGTGCGTGTACCACATAAACTGCAACTTCCTGCACAGTGACTGAACCTGCACAGAGCATAGAGGTTTTGCTGCATGTACGCGGAACTTCGTGGCAGAGAAGCAAAAATAATTTCCCTAAAGACTGGTTGAAAATCCTGAGTTCTGCAGAGCATCCACTTTTCATGTCTAGCAAAGCACACGCCATCTCCACCTGCCTCTTTATGACACTGCAGTGCATGACAGAGGCTGTTGCATCACACAGCGTGGAAACAAAAAGCACATGTCGAAACTCAAGTAGGAAGCTTTGAAAGGTCTCCCGAGGAAGAAGCATTCTGTTTTGTAACACGCCTTTGCCCTGAAAATGTCTCTGTAAAGTGTGGCCAGAGGACTTGCTACACTTTGCGTAGTCCAAATGCCCTCACATTTAGTTTTAAAGGCATTTAAGTGCACAGAATCATTTGAATTGCAGGTATGATTACAGGTAGCCGCTAAATCCTTACCTTTTAATATCTACTAATTAGGTTTGATTACCACATCCACCTCACTGTCATGTCTTTCCCTGCCCTCCTTTCACTTTTCCCTTTGCTATCTCATTTTGGCAGCTGAGGAGCTGGTGTGCACAGTGAGGTGAGAGGCCTCACGATGCCAGATGAGGTTGCAAAGATGATGGCTGTCTGGTTTGGGGGAAAGATGGGTGCATGGAAGGGCAGTGATTTTTCAAGGAGGCAGGAAAACAAGGCTAGCAGTCACCTTTCTGCCAGCCCCATTCAGTTACAAGCATCCAGTAGAATACTATGAGCCTTGCAGAATGTTAGGAGAGTCCCATTCCTATCAGTGTCAGTGCAAAACGTTCCTTTAATTTACTAGAGGTAGGATTAGACTGTTAATGAGTACATGCCTTACTTTCTGTGGGAAACATGCAGTTAGTAACCAGCTCTAAAGAAGTGTCTGTGTGTGTGTACAATGTTCTTTAATGTGTCTTTGTAATCCTAAGCACTAGTCTTAGTGCTTCAAAAGTTTCTTCTTTCTTTGTTGTTAGAAGACCAGGTTGAAAAGGTGCATCAACAGGGTTACATTTTCCTCCATGAGTTGTTTATACTCCCTCTTTATACATCTGCATGCAAATCTAAACCAATAGTTGTTATTTCTAGGGAGCGCACAAGACAATAAATAGCTGTGTATGTGTGTATGCTCCCACTGTATCATCATGTTTCTCTGAATCACAAACTAATTGCTTCAAAGTTTAAAATCTCCTAGAAAATAGTAATCTTTTATCCCCAGAAATATAATGTCATCATAGTTTATCAACAGGGTTGTCATCGATGATCTACCTGTTCTGATAGAATCGTAGAGTGGTTCTAAATGCTAAACCACTCTATATTTAAGGCTATCAATATCTAAATGTCAGATTTTGTATGGAGTCACAGATACCCACACGCATGGCTTGGGTGAGCACTAAAAGAAAATCAGTAGGGAGGGGAGTAGTCTGGGTGGTAAAATAGGAAGTTGCATTAGGGCCAGCCAGTCCTAAGGCAAATAGATCTAATGTGTTTCACCCAAGATATTAAGCTGGTATTTTTGCTGTTTATCTCTAGCCCTGTGAGCTCCAAAGCTCCAAGCTGATGGGCTAGTTTGGGAAGACTCTGAGTAGCTCTTGTGCTGCAGCCAGTGTTTCTTCCACTGTTAATACTAACACCCATGTCTTAGTGTATGCTGAGAGCATAGCCGGCTTCCTACAAAATGTTACTGCATTATCAGTGTTTAACCTCATTAGTTTATAGAGTACTGCAGAATACCTTGTGTGTGAAAGGAGTACGGGAGCCCAAATTTAATTCTCTGTATGTACATACACACAAGTCATCAGTCCCATTTTGTCCTTCTCTAAAGTATTTGTAAATGTTATTTTAAATAAACATTGAGCTGGTTCATTATTAAACCTGTATCTAAATTTCATCCTCTATAAGATGCTAGAAACCTTCAGGATTCATCAGCATGTCTTAATACTTGTGCTCGGCTAATGTTTTACATTTATAGGAGTTTTAAAAGGCAGGTGCAATGTGACATATCACAAGAAGCAAATTAAACTCTTGTAAAGCACAGCTGGAATGCTAAAAATGTGTATTTGTAATTTAAATATGTGACACCATCACACTGTAAAATCAGTTCATAATTAGAAAACATCTGTTTTTTTCCAATATGATGTCTATTAGTATATTTAAATAATTTAGAATGCAATAAGGGGGGTGAGGGGGTAGTCAAGCTCTAGCAAGTGATTCAGGACATTTCTTTTGTTTAAATGCCCTCTTCCAGTTCTTTAAGTAACCCATCATTTTGAAGGCACTTCTTGGTTCACATTATAATCACCATTGATGAAATACATATGCCAAACATATGTGCTGTTATGACCTTATTGTCAGTCAAGAACCAGGTTTTGTGGATGCTGTTGTTAGGAAGGATTTACACACTGTCATGTTGCTGGGTTTTTTCTTTTCTGATTATTGGAGAACTGTGAGTCAAATAAAAGTTGATTATTTTAACAGCAGAATTTACATGAATACATAGATCTATATATATAGAAAACACAATGATGTCTGAAGAGTTTATGGTATCTGGAAACATACTTAAACTAGATTAAATACTGACTGAAAATGTATTGGGATCAATTCAAGTTTAACTAATAAAGTTTGAACAAAACCACAACTTCTCAAATGAAGTTAACATGGTAGATTAGCCACACATCTGTCATCAGTGCTCACGTACGAGGGTATTTATGTCGGTGTGATGAAAATCCTAATGGATGTTTTCATCCTGCCTGAAGTGTGCAAGTGGAGCAGCCCCCCAGTTTATTGGCAGTAAACTATATAACCTCTCTCTTGCCATTGCCTAAGCATCTATTTAAGTTAAATAGAAGCCTTACATTCCTCAACAGGTTTTGTGTTCCTTTTTGTGCTGGGCATACATGGATAACTGCTTGGAAGTCTTCACACATATTGGTAATGCCTCAAAAACACAGTATAGACACAGTAGAGAGCTCAGAGGGCTCTTTCAGCCCAGTATCTGGGCAGTCATGTTAGTAAATACTGTGAGGTCCGTCTATCAGTAGCAATGCTTTTCTGGGATGGAAATGTCCTGGACAAAGAAATGTGTTCAGTTTATGTGCTTCCCATTTGAAATTAAACTCATTTTTGCCCTGGAAATGAGGCAGAAATGTAAAACTAACTTTCTGGGGCTTGGAGTAGCTAAAGTTAATGTGCTGCAGTTTACAGGCATCTCTGTCTTGGTCGTCTTTTATCAACCTTTGCTGCTGCAGCCCACCACAAGCTTTTCATCAGTTTATGCATTGTGTGCCAGGGCAAATAATGACAGAATATCTAGCTAAAGAAGGGGTACTTAATCAGCAATCAAGATTCAATTTGTTTTAATTTTAGCAGGTGTTTGTGAGGTACATTGATGGGAGAGATAATATGTACTGCTTTCATTAGCTCTCTTGTTTTTCTGCTTGAACATTTAAGAGCCAGATGTTCGGAGGTGAGCTGATCAGAATATTAAGTCTCCAGAGGTTGGTTTCCATAGTGTTTTACATTCCTTTCTTTATCTCCCTCAGTTCACCCTGAGCTATGAGGTGCAAGTGCTCGCAATGACAGACCACATCTCTGCTTCCTATTCAGCTAAAGCCTCAAATTAGTCTAATTCTCTTTTTAAGAGAACAAAACCACAACACAAAGCCTATAAAAAAAAAATAAACCCACAGAAAACAACTTTATTCTAATAATCTGCAATTAATTCTTGGTCCTTGGGTCAGACTCATTTCTCACTTAGATTCGTTTAGTTGATAAAGCTCTTACGGAAATGATTTGTTTAGTAACCGGTATAGTACTGCCAGGATGTTTTACCTCAGTGAAAACACGGAGCTGCCATCAGTCAGTAAGCTACTGATTCCATCATCATCTGAAGGTAAATATATAGTCTAGATCATTTCTTTGTTTTGGGGAAGAAAGAAACAGCTATAACATCAGAATGCCCGAGCGTGAGAGGGAACTGACTGCAAAATGGACATGCATGGCCTCCATCACTAGGTGCTCTGTAAAAGAAATCATACAGGCTACATTTGAATATCATGGGGATTCCTTAACATAAGGTTATTGGAAGAATACATGAGAGTAGACAATAGGGCTGCCAAAGAAAAGGCAGCTTAACCTTTTGGATAGGTTTTAGCCAAGCGGGGACCATGCAGCAGCCCTAGCTCAGTAGCTGCTGCAGTAATACCTCAACAGTCCCCTGTACGATAAAGTCTCCCTATGTTGTGTCTGTGATTTCTTTTAGTAGAGAAAAACAACCCCAGAAATGAAGAGTTAAAGAGAACTGCCACTGGCGAATGCTATAATGTTTTCCTTCACTATTAATTGTTCTCTGTTTACTTTGATGCTCAAAGATTGCCCTGTTTTACAAGCATATTTTCTTAATTGTGTCACCTTGTACTGTAAGTGTGTCAGAGGGGAAACATTTGCAAGTGATTAGATATGGACCTTTGTGTCACCAAATGTATGAGGTACATACCCTTATAGGATATAATTGTGATCTTTTAATATGCGGCCATTGACCCGGACTTGTTATTATCTATTATAGTTTATAATAATGTATCTCTTTATGATTAAATGATGATGCCTGGCAGAACACTATGATTAGCATTTCAGTTATTTATAGATTATGTCAGAGCAGTAATAAACATAAAATGCTGTTAATGTGTGGCTAATGAAATCTGGACATGAACAAGTTTATGAATTGATATAATTCATTTGAGTGTTCTAACTGAGCTGCTGGTTCTCGTCATAATTCAAAAGCTTAGCAGGGTTCACCGATTAGGTGGTAGACTAATTTGCTACAAAAAGTCAATGGGTTTTCATCGTCTTGGGCTATCATACACAGCATGGCTGATTGCATAAGGACTATACAAAGTAATTCTCATAAATATATTTATTAAGCTTAATATGTTTTGTGAGGTTAGGAAGGAATCAGCTAGTGCACAACATATGTGGAACAAAATCGCAGTGTGTTAGATACTAAAAAGATATGTTCGGTAAAATCATTCCGGACCGGATCGATGAGGGGGTTATTTGAATTTTAAAAAGTGAGCAATTCAATATCAAATATAAATGAGAGCCATAAAGAACGAGGCAGATGATTGACTGAGTGTGCTCAACGTTTATTTTACTTTGGCATCATAATTTCATTTCATGCTACAAATGCAGTTTTAAACTTGGGTTCTTCAGTGCCGCAGTAGCTGAGTATCTCTGCAGAGTTAATGGCAGCTCTGCTGTCCCATGGCTGGGGAAAAGTGAGTCCCATCTCACACCAGGCCTTGCCTTCCTACTTTCTTCACTTCCTCACAATCTTCATTATTGACTGCTTAGCTCTCCTTGTACAGCATTGTCTTTTGATACCAACATACACCGAGTCTTGGTCATCAAAAAAGATGCTTCTAGCCTTCACAGGGTATCATTTTGGGGTTTTTAAACAATGGACAAATAGTGTATTGATGTAATTTCCTCGTTGGAGGTCTTTGTTTTTCAGCAGTCTGTCAGTGCGTTCATTTTCTCCTCCCTTTCCCCATAGCAGCATCTTTTTCTCTCCCCCGTTCTTTACTTCCGTGTGTCAAACCCAGCCATTGCTTTAATCAGGGTTGAATTCATGAGCACAGCCTGTTATGCTATGCAGTAATGCTCTTCTCTGGAAGTACTTACTTGCTAACTTACATTCCCTGTATAACTGTGGGTTTTTTCAGTATCCTTATCTCCTCCAAAATGAACTATCTTAGTGCCTTTTGTTTGAACATCTATGCTTAAACTTGACTTGGCTCCTTTGCAAAGAAAGGAAATCTCTTTGGGGCTTATCTAGAACCTCAAATACATTAGAAACGCATTTTGATTAGGTAAATAGACAAGCCTTTTTATTTATTTATTTTTAATACTAAGATACATAGTAAAATTTAACAAAAAGTATTAATATTGTAAAGAAACAAACCAAAAGAATCAGAAATTATTTAGCAGTTGTACTTCTTACTTAGGAAACCAACATTATTAGTTAGAGATTATGAGCCTTGCTAATAATAACATTGATCACAAAGTCCTTCTCCTTCCATTTAAAACAAACCTGTGCAGTAAAGGGGGAGAGGGAAATGCTACTTGAGAGAGCAGTTGTATCATCGTTTCTTGTTATAACAGGAGTCCAAACAACCCTTGTGTATTCTCTTCTCACATTTGTCTCTTGACCCAACACGTGAGCCATACGGGGCCCTGCACTTTAATCTTCCCTATCGTGTTTTCCTCTGTTCCTTCCCAGTATCATTCACATTACATGCATTCCTTCCATGCATTACATAAATCTTGTCTTGTCCCTACAGAAAAAAGACTTCATGTAATCATAAACCACCAACCCCCCCTTGCTCCTCTCCCTCTTCCCAAGTGGTTGCTTTAGAGCTCCTTGGGAGATTTAGAAAGAGATCCATTCATTTTTTTCTGAAGAGAAAAGATTAAAGATGCAATTTAAATGCCCCCATACGTGTTATCTCCTCTGGAATGGTGCTGTGTGAACTAAAGTGGATTTCAGACAAAACAGTGGCCCAGAACTCGCGCTTCTTGTGTGCATCAAGCAGGTCTCAGATGTGAACACGCAATTTGTGCTGGTGCTTGGCAACACCCCACTGGTGATGCAGGAGGTGACTCGTCTCCTCCTGAGTCAGGAGGATTCCTCAGTTTTGATGGAAACCAGTTGTATGTGGCAATTTTCAGGTTATTTGCAGCATTGAGACTGAAGGACCGGGCACTATCTCATGGTGATGGTATGCATGTGTGTATGTCTGCCTCTCTCACAGGGATATAGCATTTGACTGGCTTTTCTTAGTGGCTGCCTGCAACTTTCCTAAGGCTTAGGTGGAAGAGATAAAAAGCTTTGGTCAGGTAGTGAGCTGAAAACCATCAGAAAAGCTCGTAAGTCAGAAAAGTCCTTCTTAGCAAAGCATCCTTCATGGAGGATCTAAAATGAGAACTTCTATTACATCAGTTTGCCATCTGCAGTACCATATCTTGTATGATTTTTGTGCATGATTTTCCCCCACTGTTTAAATTCTTCATAGTTAATGGAAATGCAGTTGGTATTTCTTCCCTGAATCACAACCGAGAATGCTAACATTTCATTTCTCAAATGATATGTGGCTCAACTTCTGCTCTTGATATTTTCAAGAGGCCAGTGATTAAAAAACCCCATGTAGAATATGCTCTGTTATTGCCCTCTCTAGGCATTGTCGCATAAAACCTTAAAGGTTCTGGTGCTAAATCCCCAAGGCAGCATTTTGATACATGCCAGATGTTCACTCATGGGAGAGATAAATGTTTAATAATTTTTGCTATTGTTACTGTTTTTACAATGTGTTATACTGCGAAGGCTAAAGCTCTGGCTTGCTGAAGGAACAAACCTATAATAAGTAAGATCTTTACCTTTCCATCATCTTGCTTTGCCTTAACAACCTGAAGTAGCCCAAATCGCACAGTAATGGCCAAAAGGGTTTAACTGTGCAACCTGAAGTCCTCTTTCAAGGAAGAAAGGCTTCTAAAACCTCCAGTTGGTATTAGATGTCCCAAACTTCATTTGGCTCCAAGTAACAACTTAAAACCTGTTTATACAGATTCCAGTATAAAGCGACAAGAGGAATAGTGTTAATCCCATTTGCCTGTGGTATTGCACCTGGTATCTCCAGTGTAACAGAGCAATAGTCATCTTTTAAAGTGAGATAAGTGCCAAGATTTTAAAGGTAATATGATATACTTAATTCAAATCGATCCCTATCAAAACACTGATAATGTCATCAAAATAACTCTGGTTTTGAAGGTAATGGGAGCTAACAAGAAATGGGATCTCCCCCCCCCCCACCATAAAAATTTGGAAGAAAGAAACTAA
>NDXB01020554.1:100739-124307 GCA_002631895.1 Agapornis roseicollis
CCCCCCAATGTAAATTTCTGGATAGAAACTTCCAAACCTATGCCAATAGATTGTGGCAGGTTTGGATAAAGTCTGGATTTTCACGTATCTTCTAGGCAACTAAGAAAAGTTCCATTGCAAATACTGCTCCTTCTCCGAGGCACTGAGTGTCCATGCAGTACTGCATGGAGCGATGCTGCAGTGTCTCTATGATGAAGTTTGAGATCTTCCTGGGTAAAGCAGGTAGTTGGGGTAACCAGAGCTTGAAGAATGCTAGCTACTGGTAAATGACCTTCATTCCTTCTCACAAATGCCTTCAGTTCCCAAGCAGCTTTTCCCTCTCCTTGTGATTCTGGTCTATCTGAAATAGTGGTGAGTGTATTTGTCTTTGCATGTCTCGTATCAAGCAGGAGGAGGGAAACAGCAAAGGAACATTTGCAGTTCCAAGCAGTGAGACATGGGTATGTCCCAGTTAGACTGGATATGATCGCTACTCATCACAAAGAGCACTGTTATTGAGAAATGACCTTCCCTTACTAGCCATGAGCATCCAAAAAGAACAACTGTCTTAAAACAAAATCAAGCTCACCTCTCTGCCTGTCCTGAAGGTCACACAAGGTAACACAAAACTAAGGAGCCATCTAATTTAGGAAGGATGTTTGCTGAGCTCTCTCTCTCATGCACATGCACTCTTTCACTTATTCACCTTTCCTGCTGCATTATCTTAATGAAATGAAGTAAGCCCCCTCTCTGTCTTTCCAGTTCACCCTTGTCTAGAACTTATAATCGCTTATTTCAGGTTTCCCTGGGCTCTAGATCTTCACTGTTTAGGTACTGAAAACCTTATTCTGCTGTCCTGAATAAGGATGGCAGACTTGGATCCACATCAAAACTAGAGAAGAGTGTATGAGTATAAATCTGTGTCACATTTTTCTCCAGGTCAAGCTGATAAAAAGTCATCTTCTTCTGTGAAAGGTCACTATCCTCAAGGAATAAAGAAAAAAATGTAGGAACAGAGGTCAGGCTGCTTTTGGAATTCAGCTCTTGATTTAAAATGAAGGGAAAGGTTGGTAATCTGTGGCTGTGAAAGTCTGCCATCCTGTTGCAAGCACAAAGTAGTCCTTGAGAATGCAGTGATGAGTAGCTTTGAAGGTTTAATTAAACAGTGGGGCAGGTTTTTGTAAGCAGTGATGGTGCAGTGTAACTGTGGCCACTGGAAGAGGGTGAATCCCAGTCCACAATCTGCCCTAACCGCTTAAATCTGGTTTTCTGTATGTGGTGACTGAGTGTATCAACCATAAAAAGAAATAATTGTGCTGTTTCTTGCAAGCTGGTAGAATGCCAATGAAATGCACATAGAAGGAGTTTCTCAGCTTTTACCTTCAGAAAATACAGTCCTTTAGCTTTGTTTGCCTGGCATCAAACATCCACACTTACGTTTCTGATTCAGCATTCTAACAAACTTCCAATTCTTGGTGTAGATTCAGTATGAAGGAAGAGACATTTCCATTAATCAAGGTTAGCTGAGTAATTTTCTGGCATGTTTTGCAGTGTTTCCTTATATCTTACTCCGTGCTGAGCATTACTATTGTTCTTGGCATGATGCTTTACCTTGGAAAACGTTATTAATAGCTTCTAGGATTTGGCTAGCTGTGGTTTCCAAAACGTTCGTCTCAGCTGTAACGTGACAGGGAAGAAGTCTCAGACAATGCAGGAGAATTTATACAAATAAAATAATTTACTTATTGCTTTTAAAGCTTGCTTTCAGTCATCTTGCTATAAAATACGACGAATCTAAACCGCAGTTAATGGTAGCATTTGAACTGGATACTAAACAAAATTGATGAGCTCGAGTCATCATTTGATATCAATGCCAGTGGACATAGGCACATTTAAATCATATCCTAACCTCCCTACTGATGATCTATTTTATGTTGTGCTCCCAGGTGAGTTTGAACAAAAGAGGTATTTTTGGAGCATGGATCAAACCCGAACAGTAGATACTGAGAGATTTCTGTCATTTTTCAGCTACTTCCTAAATTCACCACGTGTAAGCATGGGCAGATTGCTAAATAGGCTTTCAAAATTATCTTCCCAATTATTGATGCCTGAACGAGTTAGAGAATAAAAGTAGCAGTAGCAATGAAAATAGTAGTAGCAACAGTGATGATAAATTATGGCTCTTGTCCTTGTAATATTTAAGTCAGGAGATCTTCCTGTTACATCTGGCAAATAATGCAGCCAAAATCTAGGGACTCTTAAAACCAGCCCCAGCCTGGGCTGCTGAGAGGTGAGTATTTTATATGCTGCTTCTCTCTTAATGTAGTGTTCCATGTGCAAAAGATGGATCATTATTATCTACCTTTTCTGAACTTACAAAGTTATATAAATAAATGCGCAGAAAGCGATGTTTCAGCCAAAAAATAGTAATGCCACAAGTTGAAACAGCTACAGTAAATGGGAGAACTGAGTTCTTAACTTCCCTTTGGGGGAAGAAGAGGGGTGTCATGACCTTGACACTGTGAAGTTCTTAACTTCTCTGAGTTAGGAGTTGGTCTTGAAATTGCATCCAGGGTCCTCCTGTCCCATTGCATGGGGGTGCTTTCTGTTAGAGGTGCTCAGAAGCAGAAGGGCTGCACAAAGAGGAGAGGAGGAGAGGCCAGTGAATGGGGAAGCGACTTCCCTTTGGATGGTTGTCTCCAGAGAGCATTTTAAATGTAACCCCAGCAAGCTTAGCTCTGCCACTTAATTTTGTATTTCTTTGTTGGCTGAACTCTGAAGACATTATGGATTCAAATGCAAGGACTATATGGCTATTTAGAACCCCCAAATCATGAGGAATGGTGGCAAGTTCAAGGTTCTGGTAGCTCCATCTCCAGATTGATGATCATCTCAGAATTATATATAAATGTGGTACCTCTCCTTCCCATTTATTCCAGGTCCTGAAGTCCTTTCTCTTTGCACTCGTATAGTGGTCATGAGGGTGAGTCCCTTGCAGGAACAAAGAATGATGTAATGGGCATCTGAGAGAGAGAGGGAGGGTGAGGAATGAAATGCATTGGGAATTAGATGGCAAGTAATGGGAAGGTGAGGTTGGCATGGCTTGGCTTTCATGATAAAGAATACTGCATAGCAGAAGTCAATGATTAATATGAAAGGTGAGCACAGGCAAACCAACAGTCTTTTAATTCAGTTTCAGTGTTTGGATATACTAAAAGCTGTAGAAATTAATAGCAGATATTTGGGTTATCAATAAGAGTGTTACTGTTCTTAGCACCTATCATCGTATCATCTCTTGGTTTTGTCAGCCCTAATAGAGGAATCCCTTCTGTTATCTGCAGCGGATGTATTTTTTTGGAATCAACTGAAGATGAGAGCCTGTAGAATCTAATACCTATGGAGTGCTCCCTGTAACCAACAAGCTACCAAACATTTAGGGGCTGATATACAACAGGGGCAGGAAATGGCAAGTGGAAATGAGTTCACGTTCTGAAAGAACAGGACAATAATTGCTCCTTCTGTAATTCTTTCCTCCTATTTCTTTTAGTTGTGGGAAGACAGGGTTTTATGTGTATTAAATATGTTATAGGACAATTACCTCTGTTTCAGCCAAGCTTGAGTTGATAATTGTGCTGTAATGTATTATAGCATAGAGAGCCCTGAACTACCTTTTCCTTCCTATATTGAGATCTTTCTAATTATGTTAATTAATAAATAATAAGTTTTGATAGAGAGAATGATGGCAAGGTTGCAGTTGCTCGGTACCATGGGGCTGTTTCAGCTGGGAAATGCCTATATTTGGAACATTACATTTATTTTAACATAACATTTTTTGTGGCTTTTATAACTTCCATATTTCTTCCACGGGTGTACAAATAAGCACCCGCATCTAATAAGAAGCTCTGCCTTTACACACTCATTACACACAGAAGCAGAGGAGAGCTGCAATAGATTATGTATGCTGTAGACCTACATAAATGGGTTGTGGTCTTAACATAGCTTCTCCTGATTACTGGTAAAAAAACTAATTAGGTTTTGTCATTTATTCACTTGGAGTTTTGTCTCATTGAAACCTTGCTACTCTATTTAACCTACTTCTAGTCTGCAAATATCTGCTGCCATGTTATGTTCTGCTTTTTTGCTTAAATTAACTCCTGAATAATACAGCACAGCACATACAGGAGAATGAAAAGTTTTCACATTTTTAATACAAGACTGATTTTATTATATTACTAGAGAAATAAGTTAGATTGCTCTCGCAATCTCAATAAATCACACATGAAGTCTTCTTTTTTCCTAAATTAAATTTTTATTTAAATAAAAGTGTTATGTTTGTATTTGAACTGACAGCTAAATCTGATAATTAGAGTGCATGAAGTTGGCTTTGATTGGCATTGTAATTGGATTGTCATTGGGCTGAAAACCTATTATCTTTGGATCATGCCCCATGAAATCTGTTGAAGAAACTTTGCTGCCAGTCATTAAAGCCACCATCTTGGCTTACAAATTAGGTTTGAAAGGCTTTTTACCACTGGGAATGTAATTTAAACCACTGCAATTGCACTCCCATTAATTAAAATTATATTAAAATTATGGTTCATTTTCTAAATATTTTTTTCATATTTTATTAGACATACTTATTACTAAATGCTTAACAAATTACATAGCAGAGCTAGTAAAATTATATTTTAAGATAATCCATCATTTCAGCACATGCTACTCAGCATTAGTGGAATTAGTCAGTGTGTTGATCATTAAAGGATACACTATTTATGTTTGTCATTACTGGTTTTCATTAAAAATAAAATAGAATTCTAAACAAGATTTAAATAAGAAAAAATCCACTGAAAAATATAATTAATGCTAGCAGAAAATTTAGGCAGAATCAGCTTTAAAGCAAAGTTAGTTTCTTGGGCTGTTGTTCTCCATCTATGTGTTTTCTCTATAAGTCACAGTTGAATATATAAACTGCATAGGCCTTGAGCACTGCCAGGGATGGGGCAGCCACAGCTTCTCTGGGCACCCTGTGCCAGCGCCTCAGCACCCTCAAAGGGAAGAGCTTCTGCCTAAGATCCATTGTAAATCTCCCCTGTTTAAGTTTAAAGCCATTCCCTCTTGTCCTGTCCCTACATGCCCTTATAAAGAGCCCTTCTCCAGGTTTCTCGTAGGTCCCTTTAGGTATATTGCAAAGATTGGTACAACTTTTCCCTGTGTTATAAACAGATGAGCAGAAGAATTCACTGAGGGAACTCAGCAGCCCTTCCCAGGCTTCAGGTAGCCACTGGATGACAGTTGCTGCTGGCATCCCGGCCCATCCATGCCATGGCATTGCCCCGTTTCATGGAGACTTTGGTCTGATGGGGGTGTTCAGCCAGTTCTTACACCAGCTCATTGTGCAGTACATGGAACTGGTCATCTACCAACTCACACAATATTTGTTGACTGTCCTTTATCCAGTTGCAGTTTTATATAAAACACTGATAATATTTCAAGCTATATTCATTGAGCAGAAATCTGATTTTGGTAGAGCAGCATTTCTAAATATGTTCCAGTTAAACTGAACCGTAGGAAAAGTGAAATGGGAATTTACATTCTGAGAGAAAAGTACCGGAGCATCCCACCAGTGCCCGAGGACTACCCACAACCACGCTTCATTGTGGTTCATTGTGAGGGAAACTTCTCAAATCTACATTTCCCAACATTTTCTTTCCAGCTACTCTGCTGACTGGATTGCATTTCTTTTCACATAGTAATACAGCAGCATTCCTTATACTTGCCTTTGGACACTGCATGCTTGTATCGACGAGGTGCTAGCAGACAGCCTGGATCTAGTCCTGTTGTGGGCCTGCAGGAATCTTGCAGCACTACTTGGAGTTCTCCACATGGATTATTTTCCCTTCCTACATGAGATACTTCATCCAAAGATGTACCTCATTGCTCAGCAAGTCGAGGCCTCGAAATTCACTTCTTTTAAGGTTGTGATTCCCCACTTGATAAACCACAGTGGGATTCATCTGAAATCCCTGGAGTGCTTTAGACTCCCCGTGCTGCCTCTTTAGTCAGTGAAACCAGTGAACTCCTTTAAAAGTACCATTTTCAAATGAAGCATATATATTTAGACTTAACTCCAGCTGCTCCCATGTGTGGATTTGCTTACTCTGTACTGCTTAAACATTGTTCTGTGTATCAAGGAATTCTACATTTTGCTTCCTAAGAGGATCTTGGTTATTTTGATTTATGTGGATCTAAAGTGAACTTTTATCTTACAAAGTAAGCATCAGAGCTGTAAGAAACTTGGAATATATCTAGTTTAGAAAAAACAAAAGGAAATCCCAAACTGGCTTTGGAACGTTTCTGTCTGGCTTTGACAGTGAGGATTGGGATGTTGTTCTGTAAAACGACTAGTTAGCAATTGCAGAGTCATTAAGAAAGTAGTTGTTCACCTGACCTCCCTGTGCATTGACTGACCTTTGTCATTAGGTCTTCCTATTTAACATGACCACACTGTAGAATGTTCCCTTGCATTCAACTGATATTGCTAGGCTAGGGAAGAAGGTCCCTTATTGTACTCTCTGAAAGGTGTCACTGCCTCCATGGCAGTGGCCAAGGCTGCGCTGTAGCTTTGAACCTCCTCACACTGACAAGGGCATGGAATGTAGATTTTCTTCTCTCTCCCCTTCCATTCCATGGTAAAGGTTATTACTAAAGAGAGGAGTTACAGCAGTGTTTCTGACTGCAGGAAACATTGAACCAAATGATCTTTTGAGGTTCCTTCCAAGCTGGACTGTTCTATGAGTTTATGAAGAAGTCATGGTTCTTTTCTTTGCACTGAACTCATCAGAAAAGGTTAAACACAGTCAGATGCAGCCCTATACAAGCTTTGGGTTCAGGGAGACCGAGTGAGTAGTTTGGTAAAATGGAAGTGTATTGTGTACAGATAGTGCAAGGACTCTATAGGGAAGCAGCATCAGGGGAGAGAAGGCATGGGACATGGGGCTTGCAGCTGTCCATGTAACATTCCTGTGGTTGTTCTTGACCATAGACATCTAAATTGCACTGAACTCTAACATCAGATTGATAGAACCCCAGCCTTTTTTGTGTTGGAAGGGACCTTAGAGCTCCTCCAGCTCCAACCCCTGCTCCCACGGGCATGGACCCCTTCCACTGGAGCAGCTTGCTCCAAGCCCCTGTGTCCAACCTGTCCTTGAGCACTGCCAGGCATGGGGTAGCCACAGCTTCTCTGGGCCATCACCCTGTGCCAGCGCCTCAGCACCCTCCCAGGGAACAGCTTCTGCCTCAGAGCTCAGCTCAGGCTGCCCTGTTTCAGTTTGACCCCATCACCCCTTGTCCCATCACTGCAGGCCCTGATGACGAGTCCCTTACATTAATTGTTTCAAGTTCTGTAGCCCTCCTCACCTACACATTTCATGTAATAAATGCTGCATTCCGTGAATTCTGTAAAAAGAATATGAAATAACAACACACACACACACACACACACCGAATTCCTGGGAATACTGTATTCAGCAGCACCTTGCTCTCTTTACGGACACTTATGTTATTGTGGGCAGTGCACAGGAATTTCAGGTTTCAGCTGAAACAGTTAATAAATGAATTTATTTCTCAGAGTAATTATTTGGGGATGGAAGTCTGCTAGCTTCTGGTAGATTATTCCAGTAGTTAATCAATTAATAAAGGAGAGCTGGCAGGATCAGGATGATTGGCAGATATTCCTGGAATGAAGAGGAGAAAATGTAAAAGTGGCAGGTTTCTGAAGAAAAAGGAGAAAGAAGCCTTAGAAAGTGGTTTACCAATGCGGATTTGAATGACAGGGAATCTGGCATTTCTCCTAAATTAAAAGCCCCCTTTTTTCACTGTTGTTTAAGACGGGCAGAAGTCATGCTGATTCTGAGTCCTCTGCAGTGACTCCTCTGTTTCTGCAAGGTACCGGGAACAGATCAAAACACTGGAAGTGGTTTAAGCACGGAAGTTACTGACACTTTCATCTGCTTATGCAGTAGCTGGGTTGGGCCCACTGAATCTCAAAATAAAGAAAACAATGGGATTGCTTTCCTTTTTGTGAAGTTCAGCCTTCTCACTTCTGCCTCGGGTTTCATTTTGTGCTATCACAACTAATGATCCCAGCTCGCTTCCCAGTGAGACACTAACTTCTCGCTTCACTTTCCCCCATGTTTTAGCTTTCCTGTATCTTGAAGAAATCTCATCTCTTTAATCCACTGCCATAAAGTATTAAGTCTGTAATAAGCTTGGTGGCAGCTGGAAGAAAAAGAAACCCTGTTAAGTCATGGGAGAGAAAGGTAACAGTGCTTCAGAAACCCTGGTTTATTGGCTTAACTCTTTAGTTCACCTTAAAATACCCAGCCCTATGGCAGGCCTGCTCTTCTCCCCATCAGTCCCAGAAGAGGAGGGACTCTCTCAGCAGGGAACTGGAGGTCTTCCCACTCCCCACAAACAGACTGGAGCTGTAACTTCCTCACTTGCATACCTGAGTGACAGCTTGTATAGCTTGCAGTAAGGCAGCGAGGTGCTGTTATAAACACTGAGGGGAGCACTCAAAATAGGAGCTGAACGTGCCATAAATGCCGATGTGGGAGGAAGGCATCAGATTGGGGACTTGGAGATCGGTGTCTCAGAATCATAGAACGGTTTGGGTTGGAAGGGACCTTCAAGCTCCTCCAGCTCCAACCCCTGCCATGGGCAGAGACCCCTTCCACTGGAGCAGCTTGCTCCAAGCCCCTGTGTCCAACCTGGCCTTGAGCACTGCCAGGGATGGGATGGCCACAGCTTCTCTGGGCCATCACCCTGTGCCAGCGCCTCAGCACCCTCACAGGGAACAGCTTCTGCCTCAGAGCTCAGCTCAGNGGGCAGCCACAGCTTCTCTGGGCCATCACCCTGTGCCAGCGCCTCAGCACCCTCCCAGGGAACAGCTTCTGCCTTATCTCCAACCTGAACTTCCCTGTTTCAGTTTGACCGCATCACTCCTTGTCCTATTGTGAGTGCAGCAGACAAGGCATGCAATCTGTCCATTCCTGGGTTAAGAATGAACAAGCAGCTGTAAAAATGCCATGGTATTAATGCTTTTTAGCCCTTATTTTGTCTGTCTCTCGTGAGGAGGTTGTTTAATGCCTGATAATAACACTATTCCTGCTTGGAACTTCTGGATACAAGTGCACAATAAGCAAAAATTATTAATAGATAAATTAAAGCACTCAGTCTGAGTTAAAGGCACATTTTCTTACCTCTTCTCCTGCTACTTTCTTTTTTTCCAGCCAGTGTTACTTAGATTCTCTACATTAAGCTAATATTTACTCTTCTTGCCACAGAAGAGCAGCAGAGTAAATAGGATTTTGTATAAGGAAGCTGGTGAAGTTAAACAAACAGGAAAGTGCCCAGTTCTAACCTTTCCTGTGTGAGCCTCAGCATCCCCCAAAGACTCCAAGCCCATTTCCAAAGCCCACGCCACCATCCTGCCTGTACTTGCTCGCAGAGAGCCAGGGCAGAGCCCTTTGCTGTTGCACACAATGAGCCATATCCTCTGCTGTGAAAATTGGTCAGTGTTTCCCCAAGCCCATGGGAACTACAGTGCTTTAAGCAAGCTGTGCATCTACCCCATGGATTGCTTCAGCATGTCTGAACAACCCGAGCAGGGCTGTATTAAACTCACTGCGGTGTCGAAGACTGTGTGGATTTGAAATGCTGCGTACTGCCTCTTGCAGGACAAAACAATGGGTCAAACACACTCTCTTGTTCCTGTACTGAAAATGGCAGATTTATGCAATGGGCCTTTGCCCTAGAAATCAATACTGGCTGCTTAACTAACGAAACAAATAGCAGCTGTGATGGCCAATAACAAACTGATGGTTGTTTCTTTGTTCTGTTTCTTCTTGTGTTAAACTAACTGCTAAAGGGCAAGGAATCAAAAAATGACAAGAGTTGTAAGCCAGAAAGAACTTTGTGGTCTCCTTTGTCAGAGCTCATCTTTTCATAGCCCTGTGCTAAAGCATGGAGGTACCTTCCACAGTAAATACAAAGACAGCAATGCTCAAGAAAGGTGCACACTTGAAGCAAGGCGAATCAAATGAACTGCTAATGAAAGTCAGACCAAAAGGGAATAATGTGTTGCATCATGTGTTTATTGTCCACTTGCAACCGTTTATAATGAAAGTGTGGGAAATCAGTCCTCGTCAGATGCTTCTTTTATCAGGGATTCAAAGCTGATCTGCCCCATGGCCTTCCCCAGCTCCCAGGTCAGGAGCTGTAGTTTCCTGCATCCTCCTTCCATCCCTTCTTGTAGATGGGCATCACATTTTCTCTCTTCCAGTCAACTGGGGCCTCCTCAGTGAGCCAGGACTGCTGACAGATGATGGGAAGCGGCTCAGTGAGCACTTCCACCAGCTCCTCCTGGGTGGATCCCATCCAGACTGCAGATTTGTGTGTGTTTAAGTGGTGTATCAGGTCACCGACCATTCCTCCTTGGTCTATGGGGGCTTCATTCTGCTCCTTATTCCTGTCTTCCAGCACCAAAATAGCTTTCCAGATTTGCACACATTTGTGCCATGTGGTAATTTCTTTACTTGGAGATCAGGAGGAAAACATAGAAACATAGAATAGTCAGAGTTGGAAAGGATCTTAGGATCATCCAGTTCCAACCCCCCTGCCATGGCCAGGGACACCTCACACTAAACCATGTCACCCAAGGCTCTGTTCAACCTGGCCTTGAACACCACCAGGGATGGAGCACTCACAACTTCCTTGGCCAACCCATTCCAGTGCCTCAGCACCCTCACAAGAAAGAATTTCTTCCTTAGATCCAATCTAAACCTCTCCTGTTTCAGTTTGAACCCGTTACCCCTTGTCCTGTCACTACAGTACCTAATGAAGAGTCCCTCCCAGCACCCCTATAGCCCCCCCTTCAGATACTGGAAGGCTGCTCTGAGGTCAGAAGATGTTTGCAACTCAAATGCAACTTACCAAAAAGTGACCATAACCTTGTGGGGAACAAATGATTCCTGGCTTGTGGCTGTACCACTTTGTTCAGTGCTTGCAGATCCGTGTGGCTTCCTGTGAGATGAGTGAAAATGTGACAATCTGCAAGGAGGTTGCACCCTAATTTTCAGCTAAGGCAAGAAGACAATCACTTTAATAGACAACAGAGCTACAGGTCATCTCTTCCTACTTTTCCCCCTTCCAGCCCAATTAAACCAGCAGCCTTTAATTCCCATTTAGGTTTTCTCTGTCTTTCTGTCTATATTTATGTACTCCTACTGCCAATTATGCAGAATACTAATGAGCAGGACTGGCCAGAACATTTCAATGTTCTATTTCTCTAGTTGAAAAGTTGTTGGGTTTTTTTTTTTTTGTTCATTGAGTATCCAGAAGAAAAATTGGCAGGAATATTTTTCCCAACAAGGTTCATAATAGAACCCCCCCAACCCTTTGTCTGAAATTCCACACGTTAAAGAAAGGCAAGAGGGAAGGCAGACCTCAGCAATCTCAAGATCTAGAGAGTTAAGCACAGGACTGGGAGCCAGAAGATCTTGAATTACATCCCAGTGTCTGCCGCGCACAGGATTAGTAATACTTTGCACTTACATTAGCACTTTGCCACTAAATAAAGTTTGGAAGTGACATTACAAACGGGGAAGGAGCGGCTTGGAGAAATGAAGTGACAAATCCAAATTGGCACAGCTAGTTAGTGTCAGAATCAGGATTACAGTAATTCTTGACAAGCCGTTTAACCTCCGTGAGGTTCAATTTTTACACCTTTAAAATGAAGTCGATGATTGCCACAAAAAAGCAAAATGTGAAAATGATACCCACTGGCATAATTAAGTAAATACATTGTTCAGAAATTACTCCTCCCTTCCTACAAGTGTGGAGATGAAGCAGGGTGTCGGCACACACTAGTGCTGCTCCAGGGAAGCACATCTCTTAAGGCTTCTTAAGCGGCTATGGTGGTGAACCAGCTCCTCCGGTGAGATTGCTTAGAGCTCCCCAGGAGAGGCTGCTACTTCCCAGTCACTGCCACAAGCAAAGCCTTCAATTAGAGGACTTTGGGGGGGGAGGCAGGTTATAGTGAATTAGGCATTGTGCTGCACACCCAGAGTACACCTCGGCACACCTCACACGTTGACTTATTAGACTTAAAGGTTCAAGAAACATATCTTGATTATTAAAGCACAGGAATTGCAGGATGCTCTGGTGTTGTCTTTGACTTCTTAGCTTGTTGGCAGATCAGGCTGGAGTTTTGGCTAAGAGGTAAACCTCGGGCCAGCTCTAGTTGCTCACTTCTAGTAATGAGTTCCTAGAATACAGATACCAAAATCAAAGCTGCTATTTGCATGATCTTTAATCTTGGCTTTTTAAAGTATCTTCATTAGTGTGAATCCCCTCTTCCCACCTCAGAATGGAACATAGTTGTAGTGTAAAGTACAAGAAAGATTATGCTCAAAATGTTTTTGTCTTCCAAAAAACATTAAGACAAAATGCTGCCCTTTATTTAGGCTGATGCTCTCCTTACTAGTTTTGATCTAGAGTGGTATTTTTTCCTTATTACCAAAAGTGCTGTGATTTTGTTTAGGAAGTTAACAGTAAAGAATAAGAGATGCATAAATGAAAATAAATATATGCTCTTTGTATTTTTGTAAACATAAAGGTGACCTGCAGTCAATAAACCAACATTTAGGCATTCATTTTGACACAGGCAAACCAGTATTTATCCTTGTTCATCAACACACTTTACCATATACTTAAGAGAAAACATCCTCTTAATGTCTTTAGAGGAAATCCGTCCATCCAGAATGTGTATTTGTAATCTATGAGATGTGTGTTTTTGTGATTAGGAGCAGAATGCAATCAATATCGGCTATCAATCTGATGTTAAAGCCAGAAACCTCTTCTGTTTGGATGAAGGCATTTATCAGGTTTTCTTGGTTTTTCAGCTTCCTCGACAGAGGTTACAGTTTGATACAGGATGATAACAAAGAGAATTATTAGTGTTATTCAGAGAAGTTGCATTTCAATGCATGTATCCTAAAATACAGTAAATCTTACTCTTGATTACAAATTCCAGGCGTTTTTTGCCAGTGGAGGGTTCTGTATTGTTACAAAATGCATCAGCGTGCAGCCGGGACAATTTGTTATATTTGTTATATTTTGTTCTGTTTTTCAGGATGGATTACTAACTTAAAACAAAAAACCCCAAGATTGTGCCTGTCATGTTCAGGAGAGTTATGGTTTTGTTTTATTAACTTGCATTACTTTGGGGGGATGTTTCTTTTCTTCTCTGTGTTTTGTTTCTTTTCTTCTCTGTGTTTTTCCTGTGCCTGTTTCATTCTCCCTGCCCTGGATGCATCACGTTAGTGCTGTGCCCAGAGCTCTGTGAGTGGGGCGAAACCTCTGTGTTCCTTTTACCTTAGAGAGGCTCTGACTGTGAGCATCTCCCTCTCAGCCTGGAGATGGGACCAGTGTAGGTGTGTTACAACAACCATCCTGAGCTCAAAGCAGACAGCTGCCCTTCTCTTTCTTGTTGGCAGTTGCTGTAGGGGTGAGTTAGTGCTGTACAGATGAGCCCTTTGCCTCTCTTGATCAGGAGCTTTGTTTCCTTGGAAGGAGGTTTGGAAGAAGTGAGATATGCTAATTTAAGGAGCAGGGTGATGGCACTGAATTGTCACTTCATGTAATATTGGCTTGGTAGAGATGATCAGCTGAAAGTACAGTTAAAACGCCTCCAGGATTGTGTTTTGTGTGCAAAGCTGCTAAAAAGCTATAGAAATTCAGCATAATTGTTAACATCAGAAACTGAGTATTTGTGAAGAGATTCTGTGGGATCCAAAATGCTTCATGCTTAATCGGATTACTCAGTGCTAGCCTAAAAAAAGGGATGTTTTCTTTGTTGTCGATGTGACCAGATAGACTTCATCTGAATTACACTGTTATAAATGTGGAATAATTGGCACTGGTCTCCTAAACACAAGGATGTGTAGTGACAAATGTACCCTGCCCAAATCTGGTTGTAAAGAGAGCATCATAGAATCATAGAAGCGTAGTATGGTTTGGGTTGGAAAGGACCTTAAGATCATCCAGTTCCAATCCCCCTGCCATGGGCAGGAACACCTCACACTAAACCATGGCACCCAAGGCTTCGTCCAACCTGGCCTTTGTTGGCCAACAGGCTTTGCTGTCCTCCTGCCTACGTGAATGCAAACTGAAAGTGCCACAAGCAAACTCTGCACCCATGGTCCAGCATAAGGGGTAGCTGGGATATGCCTAAAGGAGAATCAGTCCTGTTTCCTTTCTTAGAAGGAACCTCAGGTGGTACTAAAGAGCAAGGTCCTGGATCTGCCATTGCAGTCTGTATCAGTTGAATCACATCAACTTGTATTTGTGCACGATGCTGATTTCTAGGCAGAGCTCTGGTGCCTTTCCATGTCATGGGCTTGGATTCTGCAAAGTGAAGAAGATCTGTTGGAAGTTGCCCTCTGTAGTTTCCTGGAGGTTTCCCAAACCCACTCTTGTATCTTTATCTATACACAATATTTCAGCTCATGCACAGCTCTCGTTAGCACCTTGTTTCTAATTCAGGCACACAGCAATGAACATCCAATAGCTCTATATTTTCTTTCCTCATAACGGTGCTCAGGTGCAACACCCAGTAGTTCAGGGAGACTAAAGAAAGTATTTTGGCAGAGGTTTCTCACAGACTATTGTGTACTTGTTAGCATGTGGCATATAGTTTGTCTGTTGGCAGCATTTGAGCCTTGAGAGGAGCATCATGCTGCTTTGGCTATGCTCACAGACCAGTTTTGCTTTCTGCCTTTCAAAATGCCTTTTAAAAACTCTCTGTGAGCCTCATACTCTCTTCCTCCTGCAGCTGACACAGCCAGTGGTTCTAGGGCACTGCACACAGCAAAGGTGAACCACACCACAACATCTGTTCTTAGTTTCCCCCCTCCAGCCCCTTATGAACCACATATCTGGTGGGTGACTGTTTCTAATACCATGGGTTCAGATTGATTTACACAGGCCACTGTAACTGTAGTATATCTTGAAATCTGAAGCTACCTGCGGAGTGCTGGCACAGCAGAGTTTGTTTATCAGCATTGGATTTGGGGGGAAAAGAAGGAGAAATCCCATGTTGCATTTTAACAGGGATTGCTCCAGCATAAGCAGTAATTTAAACACTGCAATAATTGCACCCCTTTTTATAGCCCGAGTGAGAAACTCTAGAAAGCAGATTGCAGGTCTGGTAACAATCCACAAACATGTCCTGGTGCAAATCAGTGCAGTGCTGTGGAAGGAAGCACTTTAACGCTTTAGTTCGGTCCCGTCGTGTACCTTGGAGCTTCCTTTTCAAGTATCTTTCTAATACGTTGTATGAAATATTCCTCAGGAGTGTGGTAGGGAATTGTGGCACACACAACTCGGGTGCACATCAGCTCTCCTGCTACGACACAGAGCTGCTCTCATGCTTTCCACTCCTTGACAATGCTGCCTGCATTTGAATCAGTGTGATTTTCGGTACCAAATGTGTCGACCGCTTCATCTTACAAATGCAAACAGTCCCCTTTGTGTCCTCCTTTTGGGAATTAGTGGAATTCTTCATCTAGGAAAAGCAGCCTTTCACAGAGATGGTATTGGGGCCACCCTGGATCTTTCAAGGCATGGTGCCCCGCTCCACGTGCCATGGCACAGGGCGATGTGGTGTGGTCACTCCTACCTATGCAGCCTGTCGTGTAAGATTAACAGTCTAATCCGTCTGGGAGATGCTACTAATAAATTTGTGCTGGCCTCCGGTAACGCAGGGCACGCACTAGATAAGCATATTTGGTTAAAAACAAAAGTTGCAACCTGAGGAAAAAACCCAAAAAAGCTATTAAAAAAGGCTCCCCAATCCATTTGCTGTGAAACACCGCGGCATAAAATGGGATTTCGGAGTATATTTCACTTGGAAATTGCCATTACACTGTACTTGTGAAATAACGACGTTAGTGACAATTTCAAATCTATCTCCTGGTGTACATTTTGAACATCACGGTATCCTCTTGTTTCCCATTTTTTACTGTTCAGACCCTCCACAGAATATTATTGTCACTGCAGACCTTTTATCCAAGGACTGTTGATCACAGCACAAGAACTGTCATCCTATTTGCATTCTGTGGATGCATCATTATTCACAACATTTGATGTCCATAAAACACATTAAAACTATTTCCTTGAGCAAAAATAATCAGCTCTCTGCTGTACATATCATTTGTATACTCGAATTGTGAAATGTAAATTGATATATAAGAAAATGGCCCATTAACTTTTTCATTAATGACAATAATACATTTTGTGCATCAGCAGTAGGAGGACCCTACATTCATTGTGAGGAACCTGAAGGATAAATGGAGACTTCTTTGTGTTTCATAAAAACGAAGGTTGTCATCAAGCACATTTCAGAGTTGGGGGGGGGGAGGGAGACAGAGGTTATTTGCTATGGTTTCTATGGCCTTATTTGTTTTTTAAGCTATTCAAATACTTGGAATCATTCTTAAAGTAAAAATCCTCTGATGAACCTGCCCCTTCTGCCTTTGCGGCACAGTTTGCACTGAAAGCCAACTGGCATTTTGCCTACAGAAGGGCTCGGAGTTACCTGAGGTATATGTTGAATATTCTTTGTTAAAAGCACTATATGTGCACTGAATATCTAAACTGGGCACAGCTCCCACCCAGCTGGTCATGAAGCGCCTTGAAACGTTCGTGCCATGTTTTCAAGCCCATCCCAATATTCATGTTTGCAATAACATATTGAATTGTGGTGAATTCTATAGGTGCCCTAAAGGGGCTGGATTTGCAGTTCCTAGCTAACTTTTAGATGAGTAGATCCATTCCTGCTAAAAAATAAAATAACACTGAAAAGTGTTCCTATTTTCTTGTGAAATGTAGCAGACAGCTGGATTGCTGCTTCGTTAGGGCTGGTGCTGACTTACCTGGAACTTGCTCTGGTTTTCATGTATGTAATTTAATCATCTTGTGTCTCCTAAGATAATAGCAAGTGATATTGCTGTAATTCACGTGAATTAAGACATCCTAATATGTATACAACCGGCTGTCAAAGCACTGTGTATTTGCCATTTGATTAAACCATAGATTAATAATTTTTCTATGACTGATACATCATGCACTAACAGATAAAGAGCATCTGATATTAAGTAAGTGAGAAATAAAATCTGCTTTCAGTAAATTGCTTAGAAAAATTACACAGTACATTTAAATTACCATTTGCTTAGCAACATGCCCTTATAGACATTCCAGTGGGGCTATAAAATGATCGATTTACTTTAATTTTCTACTGAATCCTGAAAAAATGGCTATCAGTAACCTATCCCTTCATCATGGCATGCTGATTCACTCTGTGTATTAAATTTACTGGCAAGGAGCAAGACGTTAACAAAAAGTAACAGATAATGTGAACATTTCATGCATAATCTGTAATATGAGATATGTATTAATAGGGAAATTATGATGCATTCAATTATTCTGAAATGCCTTCCAGAGATGTTTTGATTTGGCTGTGCTCTGATAGTAGCAGCACAGCAGGGAGCATCTCAAGTGATGAATAACCTAATCTCCTAATCTCAAAATGGGCACTATTCACAGCTAGCCTGGGCTAGGCTGGGGGAAGAAACCACGCTTTGCAGGCGCTGTTCTGACAAACAACAACAGGAGAATCAGCCAAAAGTCTCTTCTTTTAATAGAATTCATCTTCCTAAGGAATGGAATATTTTGGCACGGCGATTCTACAAGTTTGGGTGCTGCTCTGGGAAAGAAACCTTTGCTCACCTTTCAAATAAACTTGGGAGACAAAAGGCTATAAAAATAATTGTGTGTGCAGTTATTCTATTAGCATTAAAGGTTGCTTTGTGACATTATACAAAGGAGCTCTTTCTGACTTTACCCAGTTTAATATATACCTGAAATGATCTTTTACTATGTATACAAATGCCTTTTTTTTCTTTTTATCCCCTGGAAGAAACCCACCAGCACAAGAAACTCCTTATTTTCGTGTCACAAGCCCCACGTAGCAGAGTGCTGCTGGTGTGTAATTAAGCAGCCGTGTTTACTACTTCTCCTGGTGAACAATAGTCTGCTTTCCTGAGGAGGTCAAGCAGGATTTATTTGATTGTGTGCATACTCGGAGTAAGCAAGGTGGCTCTCATCCCCCGCCCGGTCCTGGCCACTTCTCTTTCACTACTCGGTGTGGTTTACTCCCATTTACTCACCCTTTAGCTTGGCATCTCTGCAACTAAACCAAACCAACACAACACCACCACCCCCCCCATCACCCCCCCATGCAGGAATTAAAGCCACTGCGGTGCAGCAAACAACCCTGGGCAGAGATGCTATGCAAATACGTGGAGGTTTTTTTGCACTTAATTACTTGATTGCAGTGGGCTCACTTTTTGATTAATGCAATTTGGCAAAAGGTAATATTACACCAGTGTGTTACAATTTTTAGTAATTATTCAATGTTAATATGACAGTGTTCTTGAAGAAAAATGAGATGGAAACCATAGCTCTTTTTTTTTTCCCCTTGTCTTCAGTGCACAGCCCTGCTCAGGAGGAGAATCAGACATATGCTTGTGTAAATAAATGTGCTTTATCCATGGGAGAAATCTCACTAAAAATTACGGATTGGTCTCTTCCTGACTTCCTGTTCTTAACGCCGTACTTTTAAAATTATTGGCATTACAAGGGTGCAGAAATGATTTTATGTTCTTTTTTTATGCTGTAGTTTATTTGATTTACAAAGTGATTTGTTAGAACAAGTACCTTTGCAGTTTAATCATAATGCCACATTGTGTGTGCTGGTTTACAAGAATTGTGCTTTCCCTCGCCTAATGTCTTTGGCAGCCCGGCTGCCTTTTGAATAGAAAGCAGAGAAGTGTAAGACTACTTGGATTTCCTTTGCTTAAGCAATCTGATTTCCTCCGTGCTCTGTTTCATGTGAGCATCAGGGTAAAGTACAGCAAGACGTAGTGCTTTTTCACTAGCCTTTACTACAGCGGTCCCACGCCTGCTCTTAGCTATACTTACTAGAGCACACGCTTCGCGCTGCGTTGTAGTTACTAATCAAGGTTTAGCAAACAAGGAAGAAGCGGGCCCCATTTTATGGAACTTTCCGATGAGGGATGTTGGGTTTATTTCGCTCTTTAGTACAGGAGAATGTACAATTGCTCTGAAGATAAATAAAAGATTCAGCTGGATGCCACTGGAGAGCAGAGCAGCATGTCTTTGGCATTGCTTGAGTCTTATCTGATTTGGATTTGTATACCTCATGGGGAATGGCAAAATATTGGAACAGACGGCTTGATATTTCCGAAGAATATAGTGGGCTTTATTAGCACCACTTCCACTCCCTGACTGACGGCTTCTTCAAATTTTTTATCTTATTAATCTGTGCTACTGTATGTAAATGTTATTCCTCTCTGCATAAGGGAGGCAACCAGCGATTTGTAATAAATGCTTATGAGTGCCTGAGGCTGCACTTAAACTTTAAAACATCTATTATTAAGTTGCAAAAAAACACTGTAATGGCCAATAGTGACCTCATAGGAATTTTAAACTGTGGTCTGCTCTTCTGCATTCAAAAACAAAAAAATTGCCTGAAGTTAGAATTATGAGCAATGCTATTTTAACAGCTGCATTTTGATTATTAAAGTGTGTTTTACAACTGAATTACAATGCTTTTATGGACTCTAGGTATAAGATTTAAAAAGGTCATTAAACATAGTCGGTTTTGTCACAGTAGGTGTCATTGTATACAACGGACACTACACAATCTATTTTATGTCACGGGACTTAAGATTTAAAAGAACATGGGGAAGCATTTTTACTTTGCTTAAGCATGTAGATTACTGTAGAGCTTTTCAGGTATTTTGACAGTTTGCAGTCCAAAATGACTACTTTCATTATTATTTTATTAATTTGACGAGAAGCCCTACAGATTTCCTGCGTTTGAATGATCCATTTGTCTCAGAAATAATTAAAAATGCCAGCCCTAGAGCAACAAGACAACAGAAAACACTTCTGGCAAATCAATGTGGAGAAATGCATCGCTTGTACGGTAGCCAACTGTTTAGTCCTGAGCCGGTTTTACATTTTCTCCAGCTGATAGAATATGGGCTCATTGACAGTGAGTATTGACCTGCAGCGTGGGCTAGGAAAATGCAGGACCTATAAATTGATTTATCGAGTACATCACATGCCGGGTACTCTATGGTGTAGTGTTTACACCACTTGGAGCACTGATGCAGGCTGAAACTCTGCATTTTCCTCCATTGGGCGAGGAGGAAACCCGGTTGCAAACGCCAAGTGCAATTTGCTGCCCTTCGACTCATCTGTGTTCGACTTGGAAATACTTAAATCTTTCCTTTCCCTTTCATTCATTCGTCATGGTGGTTTTCTTCCCGAAGACCCGAAGCACAAACAGTTCACCCCTCGGGTTGCTGGGTGCCTGTATGTTAATGAGTGTAAAGGGAGAAACGATAAGTACAGAAACCTCAAAATATTTGACAAAATGTCACAAAAGGATTGCATTTGCATGTAGTACCATGGCTAGGACATAATGATTAGTGTGTAGTGCCTTGCTGGCAGTACCTACTCTAGCTTATCCTGATAACATGTCGGCTGCACAGCTTTGAATATTGTATATGTTCTTTGAACATATCTATGACTAGCGGAGCTGTCACTCTCTTGAAAAATGTGGCTGCACGAATGACAATAGTGCTTTAATTTTACTTTAAAGAGGACGACTTCTAAATAATTATTATCATGCTAATAACATTTGTATTCTTTGGTGTATAATTAAGATCTGCCTGTCTAAGCATGAAATAGGGTTGAAATCTTGAATAAGTGCGCTATCCTTAACCTATTTAGTAAATCAATTTTAATTTGGTGTTCTTTAGGTTAAATCATAACAATAGAGTTGCTGTGTACAGACACAAAATAGCCCCGATTTCGGGCTGTAAACCTCAGAAATGTTTAATAATAAGCAAAGCTCCTGCACAATTAAAAATTCTTACATTAGGCGTGGAAGGGCTGCATTAAAAAAGTGATTCAGCAATTACCAAAGTCATGTGGGTTTTGTTTTAATTACCATTAACTCTTTAGTACTTAACATGGAGTTGTACATGTGATTTTTATCTGTAAGCCCCTGTAGGTTTTAATCCTTTTTGGGAAGCCTTTGAACCCTCCCCATTTTTGGAAAACCTAAGGAACACAATACCCACGATAAAATCAAATTCATACACACAAGTTATATTAGCATATCTGGTTTTCCTATTTAAATACCTAGTGAACCAGTTGGAAGATCTTTGGGGAAAAAAAGATGTGTCATTTCCAATACGTACATATGTTACTGGTGAATGGGTAGTTGCCTCAAAACTCAATACATACCTCTCCAAATCCGCCCTGGAAACCATTTGCATAGCGCAATGGATGGAGGAGATGGGATGTATACCAAGCCTTCCCTGTAGCAATTATGCTGGTGTATGAGCTGCTTATGTGTAAATCTAGCAATATCTGTTAGGAAGTATAAAACCAAATCATACAAAGAAATGCCTGGGTGCAGCACGAGTCTCTTAGCTCTGGAGCTTGGATGCCGTTGCTCATCACAGTGGGCTCCAAGGCACCCTCCTGCTTAAGCTTGTGTTCTTACTGTTTGTTTTTGAGTTCTGCTTGGAAAAGGAATCAGTTTCTTGCCTACAGAAATACCTAACAGGAGACTGAATCCTGGTTGGAAAGGAGGAAGTGGAAGAAGCAGGACAGAAAAATATCCTTAGATATTTTATGGAGCTGTTTGATATCTTTGTTATTGTAAGTTTCCTTCCAAGGGCCATGTCCCTAAATCCTGCTGCCCAGCCTTAGGATCTGTACTGGTTGTTCTGCATGTGAGATCTTCTGTGGCTTGCAGAAAAGGTATCAGTGACCTCATAGCAGCCTCCCAGTATCTGAAGGGGGCCTATAGGGATGCTGGGGAGGGACTCTTCATTAGGGACTGTAGTGACAGGACAAGGGGTAATGGGTTCAAACTGAAACAGGGGAGGTTTAGATTGGATCTAAGGAAGAAATTCTTTGCTGTGAGGGTGCTGAGGCACTGGAATGGGTTGGCCAGGGAGGTTGTGAGTGCTCCATNGGGGAGGTTTAGATTGGATCTAAGGAAGAAATTCTTTGCTGTGAGGGTGCTGAGGCACTGGAATGGGTTGGCCAGGGAGGTTGTGAGTGTTCCATCCCTGGCGGTGTTCAAGACCAGGTTGGACAGAGCCTTGGGTGGCATGGTTTAGTGTGAGGTGTCCCTGCTTATGGCAGGTGAGTTGGAACTGGATGATCTTAAGGTCCTTTCCAACCCAAACTATTCTATGAGTCTATTTCCCCAGATCTGCCTGCGGTGTTTCCAAACTTTGTGTGTTCAGATCCATGACACTGCGTCTTGCACCAGAGTTCAAAACACAATGACAACATAGAGATTGTCTGTTCCCTGCAGAGCTCTATGGCTTCTTGGTGCCATGGTGCAGAAGCATGGGGCACTAGGTTAGGTTCTTGAGCTTTTCACATGTCCCAGCTTTTTATTTGATGTTATTCATGTTTTCTTCTACATCATTTGGCTTTCTTTCATGTTTTCTTCCTATGGCATTTCTGAGTAACAGTTGCATAAGAACAATAGTGATAAACCAGCTCTCATTAAGGACTCATCCTTAGCTGTTTTAAATTGGTGCTCACTGCAGAGCTGCAGTGATTTACAGTACTTGAGCCTCAGATTCATGATGCCTTGAGAAAACAGGGGAGGAGCACAGATTATAAGTGTGGTTTTATTATGGGGGTATTCATTGGGGACAGTCTGTCATTGTTGCTATCTCATTGCTGCTATTGCCAGTCATTTCTGCGGTGCTAAAATATACTTGACAATGCTTGGTAGTCTTGGATAGATGACCAGTTAAGCAGAAACAGTGCAAGTGAGGAACGTAATTTGAACACCTCACTTCTTTATGTTCCTTTATGAACCTTAGACACAGCTATTATCTTATAATGGCACATTTTCTTTTAAAAGGCCCCTAACAAATGTATGGAATCGGTGTTTTCTAACCTGAACAGTTTGCCTACTATTTGCCCCAAATGACATCTGACAAAAGGGATGTGTTAATGTGGGCATCAAATGGCTTTATTGGCCATGTCAAATGGTCCATATGCTTGATTTGATCTCAGCCAGTGGTGATCCTGTGTGAAGGAATTGTGAGTTCATGTGCTTGTAGTACACAAAGGCATGGCTTGAGATACAGAATGTGCTTCCAAGCATGGCTTCAGTTTCTGAATATAAGGAAAATGGGAAATCTGGGCAAAGTTTTCTTCAAGGTGAAGTGAAAAATACATTGTATGCTGAACATGGAGCACAACTAGTGTTTCCACTGGGAAGGAGTTGACAGGGAGAGAGGATGAAGGACACCTTTTAAGGAAAACAGCATCTGGAAGGAAACATTGCAAACTACAATGCAACAAACCATTCTTCCATGAGACTTTCAAAAGTCA
>NDXB01020555.1:9350-37800 GCA_002631895.1 Agapornis roseicollis
TTCTCCCCCGGGATGGGCTCAGCTGATGAGCATGGGCAGGAAGTGCGTGGAGAGCTGCTGCCGCCGTGTCTTGGCCCCTCGCTGTGGCCTGCCCTTGCTATTGAGCGAGAGGAACATGGGGCGGCCCCGGTGCCGCCAGCGCAGCGCCGCGTACGTGTTGTAGCCGTTCTCCTCGATACGCTCCATGAACTTGCAGTTGGGGCTGAATTCCTTCTGGCAGGAGAGGGAAGGGGGTGAGCATCATCACCCTGCTCCGGTGGGATGGAGCCCAGGGGCAGAGCGAGACACCAGTGCCTGGGGGATGCTCTGTGGGTGCAGCCCCTGATGGGGAGTGGGGCAGTGCATGGGAAACCAGGAGCCTGCTCCTGGGCACTGGTCTTGGTGGGTTTGGGACCCCCCGTTCCAGCTCTGCCCTGTGCCTCTGAGCCCACTCCTTGGAGACAGCCTCCAACCTACCGACCCATAGAGCCTGCCCCGCTTGTTCATGGCCAGGTAGAAGCCGGTGTGCACCGCACGGATGGCCACGACGCCGACACGCACCGACCGGATCTCGACGATGCCTGTGGGACAGGGACAGGGAAACAGGGCCATGAGCTGGGGAAGGATGAGGGAGCTCCCCTGTGCCTGGTCTGTGGCTACAGTGTCCCTGGGAGGGATGGAGCCGCTGCCCCTCGCCAGACAGCGGGAATGAGGGCTCAGCAGGGATCGGGAACCTCTGATCCAGGGAGGATTCCATCTTTACCCCTCTCCTCCCCAGCGCACAGCCGGTTCCCAGGAGCCCGATGGGGCTGGGATGGTGCTGCCTGGGGACGCTGGTGGCACCAGTGCGGATACACAGCCCCGCACTGGGCACTGTGGGCAGGAGGGATGCGATGGTGCTGCAGGACGTGGAGATGAGCCCAGGAGGTGGCTGCAACCAGGCTGTGGCTGCCCTGGTGTGTGTCCGGCACAGCCGCTAATGGGAAAGGCATGCGGTCGGACCAGCAGCTCCGACACAGGGAACACCCAGAGCATCGGCAGGGCCTTTGGATTCCTGCACCGCATCCTGCCCTGCTGCCCACTGGGCACATGCTGTGGTGGGAAGGGGAGAACAGAGCTCCAGTGGGCAAGGTGCAGCCCATGGGCACCACTGGATGAGGATGAGACAGCGGCTCCAGCACCTTCGGGGGAGGGGGGGGATTTCAGCAGGCAACAACCCCCTGGTACCCACCAGGACCTGCAGGGCCCAGTGAAGCCATTGCCAAGCTGCAGCCATGGGGAAGGGTTGAGCAAGTGCCTGTGACTCCATCCCCACCCGATCCCTGTCCGGAGCTGCTATTTATAACAAAGGACTTGTGCTGTCCCAAAAATAGCTCCCGGCGCTTTGCTTCCCTTCCCAGTGCCTGGCTCTGGAGGCACCGGGCAGCAGCTCCCAATGCTCTCAGTCTCATCCCTCCAGTCCCAGGGCCCCACTGCAGCCACAGTGAGGGGCTGAGGAGCAGGGCCCAAGTGATAACCAGAGCGAGCCCCATGGGAGAGCCCCGGGCTGCTCCTCCTGCCAGGCCCCGTTGCCACATGGCAAAGGAACGTGTTGGGGTGCTTGGTGCTGGCAGCGCTCCCGGCTGGGGCTCCCAACAGCCTCCAGGACTGTAGGAGGGTTCCCTGAGCCATGGCTCCCTTGTCCCACACTGGATGGGTGACAGGGCAGCCCCTGCTGCCACCGGGACATGGGCTGGGGGATGCTGCTCCCATCCTCAGCATCATTCCTGCCCTGCATCCCAGCGCCCTGCCAGACCCCTCTAGGACACTCAGGCATCCCCATCACCCCCATCCAGCACACCCCTGTCAGCCTGGTGCCTGCTCCCTGGCACTGCGGACCAGAAACCAGCACCCAAAACGGGCTGGTCCCATGGGCTGGCTGCTCTCGCTGCAGGTGCCACATCCCCTCGGGACCCACGGCGCTGTCACCATGGAGGGGCTCTGGTGGGAGCAGGTGGCCACGGAGCCGGGGCAGGATCCAGACCCTGGAATCAGCCTCTCCCCACCGGCACACGCGGCCGCTCCCGAGGGCTATGGGGTGGAGCAGCCCCGGCCCCAGCCCCAGCCCCAGCCCCAGCCCCAGGGAAAGGCCTAATCCTGCCGGCTTGTTCCCAGGCTCCAGATCGCAGCTCAGTCTGGGCAGAGCCGACATCCAGCAGCGTTTGCTCTCTCCGTCCCCCCCGGGACGTGCTGCCCAGCCCCGTGGGTAGGACGAGCCCGTGGGGAGCCTGCAGCAACCGACCCCATGGCACCGGGGGTGCTGTGCCCCTGTGCCACGCCAGGGGCTGCCGGCTCTGCCCACCCGGAGCCGTGCGGGCAGGGGATGCTCTGTGGTCCCCTCGATGGGGCAGCTCTGCTCTCCAAAACCACTCTCATGGATTCTCAGCGCAGAAGACCAACATCGTCCTTCATCCCTCCTCCTCTTCACCCTTTATCCTCCCCAGAGCGGCTACAGGGGATGATCAGATCCCTCCAGGTCTGTGCTGCAGGGCAGGGGACTCCCCCCACCCCACGCCGTCCGGGGGCCCCCCTCTCATCCCCTCCCTGCACTTTCTGTCCCCCAACAACGCGGGGCGGCAGCCGGACCCTTGGAAAGGGGCTCCGGGGGGCGAGGGCAGGAGGAGCCGATCGTGTCCCGGTAGCCGCGGGGACGGACGGGGGGGCCGCGCGGTCACTGCAGGAGCTGCGGCATCTCCCCAGCACCGGGCACAGCGGGGGTCCCGTCGCCGTCGCCCCCGTCCAGCCCCTGCCCCGTCTGTGCGCGGCCCCGGCCGCCTCTGCCGCAACCCCTCCGGGACTGAGCTCTGGCCTCCGGTGGGAGGGCGGCGGGACCCCGCCCCGGCTCTGCACTCACTGCCCGGCCGCTCCCTCCAGCGCGTCCCCTCCACGCCGCCGCTGCCGTCGATGCGCAGGAAGAAGCGGGTGGCAGAGAAGAGCCGCCGCCAGCGCACGTCGCCCTCCAAGTGGCCGTAACTGCGGGGGGGCCGCCGGCCGCCCCAGGCGGTGCTGCCCGACCCCGACCCCGGCCCCGACCCCGACCCCGGCCCCGCCAGCACGGCGAACGCCCCGGCGAGGCAGGCGGCGAGGGCGGCGGGGCCCCCGCGCCTCATGGCGGCGAGCGGCGGGCGGCCGGCGGGGAGCGGCGGGGCGGCGGACGGGCGGCCATGGCCACGGCCGCGGCGGCGACCGGCCCCGACGGCGCGGGCGGCCCGAGCGCGGAGCAGAGCAGAGCCGGGGCGGGGGCCAATGGCGCGGGGCGGGGCCAAGGGGTGGGGGCGAAAGGCGGGGGCTCCCATTCATCAACCGGAGCCCCGACGGCTGCCCGGTAGCCCCGGCCGGGGCCACTCGCCTGCGGTCGCGGGGCGCAGGGGCAGGGGGTGCTGCATGCTCCGGTCCCCACCGGCTTCTGCGACAGCCGGGGCGGGCTCCTCGGGCAGGTTTGGGGGAGAGGAGCTGGGCGCGGGCCTGGGGGTGGTGTCCGCTGGAGACGCGGAGCTCGGTGCTGGTTGGGGCCCGGGGAAGCGCCGTGTCCCAGCGCCGACCCCGCGGAGCTCCGCTCCCGTCCCGTCCCGTCCCGTCGTGGCCGCCGCTGGCCGCCAGGGGGGGGAGTGCGCGGTGCGCTTACAGCGTTGCACCATGGGAGTTGTAGTCCTTCGGGGAGGAACTACTATTCCCGGCGTGCTTTGAGCGACGGCTGCGCAGAGCGCGGGGCATGGCGGCGTAGCGCGGCGCGGCATGTCGCTGCTGCGGGCGGCGCTGCCGGGCCCGGGCCGCCTGCGGGGCGCCGGTGAGCGCCGGGGAACGGGAACGGGAACGGGAACGGGAACGGGAACGGAAACGGAAACGGAAACGGGAGAGGGAGACGGGGACGCCGGGGGGGGAGTATCCTCTCGCCCTCCGGGACGGAGCCGGGGCTGGGGGGCCTCGCAGGCCTCACCCGGGCCTGGGGATGGAGCGGGAGGCCCGCATGGCTGAGCTGTGCACGGGTGCACGGAGCTGGACGCGGTCGGTGCCCGTAGCACCGGGTGCCGGTGTCTTTTGGTCCTGGGGCGCTGTCATTGTAACAAGCGGTGGCCATGGGGGTGTCTGGGGCCTGTCCCAGCGCTGAGATCGGCCTGCTCGGGGGTGCTGGGGTCCTGGCACCCCCAACGCGGTTCCCACCAAGAGATCAGGGGTGAGGGGGGGGTCCCTGCCCCTGTCCCCAGCCATGGCACGGGGCAGTGAGTGCTGGAAGGGGGGGAAGCCTCCTCTGAGCTCCGGGTTTGGTGTTTTCCCACTGCAGGGATCCCGTGGAGCATCCTCCGGAGCTACTCCTCTGCCAGCGCCAAGGAGAAGGCGAAGAGAGACGGTGCCTGCGAGAGAACGGAGCTGCTGCAAGGTGTGAGAGAGCTGCAGCAGTGGCGGTGCTCCCAGAGCCTTCCCACTCTGTGTGCAACGGATTCAGGAGCAGAAATAGCCTGAGCAAGGATATGGGGCTTCCCATGGGCTTTCTGCTTACCCTGAGCACAGCCTGCCCTGTCTTTAGGGACCTGGAGACCGTTCCTACCCCCAGACTGAGCCGGAAGCTGCTCTGGCTTTGGGTTGAGGCTGTGGGGTCCTTGCAGAGAGGCCCAGTGAAGTGGACAAGCAGTGCGCTGGTGTCCTGTCATTGCAGTGATGGTGCTGCTGTCCCCAGGGTGGGTGCTAGGACCACGGGGATCCAGGCAGCTGCTTGCTGGCCAGGGAGGGGAGAAGTCCTGGTCTGGGGCCTCTCCTCCTGAGCATGTCCCTGGGTGCTCCCAAGGCACTGGGGTAGGACAGAGCCTGTGCTCGGGCTTTGCATCCCTTCACTAATCCCTTCTTCTGTGTTCCCTGGCAGTGCTGAAAGCTCGGGTGAAGCAGCTCCAAGCCACCAATGTCCCAGAGGTGACGGTCAACAAAGTGGAGGTGGCCCCATTGGACGATGCCAAGTATCAGGACCCGCTGCAGGAGGTGGTGGCTCCCAGGGAAGGAGAGGAGAGCCTGGCCAGGACCAGCAGCTGGGTTGAGAAGCTGAAGAAGGAGGCACGCATCCAGCAGCTGAAGGTGGAGCAGATGTCATCCATCACTGCCTCCAAGCTGGCTCTGGAGGCTGAGGTCAAGGACAAACCCCAGGACAAGGTGAAAGGCAAAGGTAAAGGCAAGAAGAGCCTGAAGACCCCAAAGACTAAAGCGGTTGCAGGCTGGAGCGAGGGCCACGCTGGCTCTCACGGTGTCCATGCCCATGGGATGCCCACAGTGGCAGCAGAGAAGGAGGCTGTGAAGGTGCCTGGCCAGAGGGTGCTGGATAAGAAGGAGAGCAGCCAGTTCAAGATCCTGCAGCAGACCATCCAGTCCAACCTTGAGTGCTTCGTGTTCCTGCAGCAGCCAGAACAAGCAGAGAGGCTCCTGCTCATGTACCACAGGTCCCGTTCAAAGAGAAAGGTGTTGAATGTCAATGCATACAACGTCGTGATGAGGAGCTGGGCAAGAAAGGTGCTGACCCATGGGCTGCTGCCATGGTTGGGTCTCTGGTCTATGGGTGTCTGGAGGGGGACAGGGCTCAGGAGAAAGAGCTTCGTGCTTGTAGAAGCAGTGATCACGGTTGGATCTGTGTCACCCTTCATAGAATCATGGAATCACAGAATAGTTTGGGCTGGAAAGGACCTTAAGATGATCCAGTTCCAAGCCCCCTGCCGTAAGCAGGGACACCTCACACTAAACCGTGCCACCCAAGGCTCTGTCCAGGCTGGCCTTGAACACTGCCAGGGATGCAGCACTCACAACCTCCCTGGGCAACCCATTCCAGTGCCTCAGCACCCTCACAGTGAAGAATTTCTTCCTTAGATCCAATCTAAACCTCCCCTGTTTCAGTTTGAACCTGTTACCCCTTGTCCTGTCACTACAGTCCCTAATGAAGAGCCCCTCCCCAGCATCCCTATAGGCCAAGCTTCTGCTGAGAGGGATAGGGCTGGTAGGAGCCCCCTGATCCCCATGAGGTGGCTTTGAGGGGAAGAAGGGGATGGGGCAGGGTAGATGGGGCTGGATTTGAACAGGAGCAGAGGAATGTGGGGCTGCTGGTGCCTGTGTCCACAGCCCCATTCCCTTCTCCCCCACAGGGCCGCCTGCAGCGCATCAACCACCTGTTTTCCATGCTGGAATCTGCTGGGTTCCGGCCCAACCTGGATTCCTATGCAGCAGCACTGGAGTGCCTGGGCCGGAACCCCTTCAGCGTCAAATCCATCTGGAGGTAATGGGGTTCTGCTCCCCAGGCTGCTGAGAGCCTGGGAGATGGGGGCTGCTGCTCTGCTACCAGCCTGCAGGCTCCCTATGGGGGCCACTGGGCACTGCCCTCCCTCCGGTGTCACCCAGCATGGACTGGGCTGGCTGGGCTCTGCTGCACCTCGGATCCAGGAGGATGAGATCCCACAGCATCCCCTGGGATAGGGGGTGGGAGATGGGGCCTGAGGGGGTTCTGCCCTCCCGCCCCCCCCACCCCAGCAGCCATGGGGGCTTCAGGCAAGGGAGCTTCCAGCCACTGTTCCCGTTGCAGCCTTGCCAGGGTGCTCCCATGCTCTGGCCCCCGGGCTGAGTGCATGAACCACAGTGCCCAAGCTGTGCCCAGCCCCATGGGTTCCTTCCTGTTTGGCTGGGGCTGGAGGGGGAGCATTGAGGGCTCTTTAGGGGTGAAGGAACCTGCATCTTCCTGCTCAGCCTCCCCATTGAACACGAAGGTGAAAGCTCAGCAGCGGTGTGGGCTGGAGGGTGGGTGCTTTGGTTGCTGTAACCTGAGGCTGGTGACCTTGTGGGGACAGGCTGGAGGCAGCTCCCACCCCAGCAGCTCCAAGAGCTGGCTCCTGCCTCTGTGAGATAGCAGAGAGAGCTCCTGTGTTCCTGCAGGACAGCATCCTGCTGCCAGCCTGCCCTGCACTGGTGCTCCTGGAGCACTGGGGCATCAGCCTCGGGTGAGTGTCCCAGTTATGCCCCTTTTGCTACAAGGAGGCATCAGCTCCATCAGGTGCTGGTTACTGCATGGAACGTGCTTTGGGGAGTGTGTAGGGGAAGGGAAGAGGCATCCCAGGGCAAGTGCATGGCTCACATCCTGCTGCCCAGCCCTGCCAGAGCCTTCCCAGTGAATGTGAAGGAGCTGCACCCTCCTGCAGCTGGCCCAGCATGAAGGGTGGCCTAGAGGAAAGCTGCTGGGGGGCCTCCCCAGCCCTCCGGGCATGGCCTGGGGCTGGGGTTCAGTCTCCTGCCCTGTGTGCTCAGAGCTCATTCTTGGTTGGTGCCCCCCTGCCCCCCTCAGGCCCTGCTTTGGGAGGGGGTTTTGCTTTTGTGGCTGCCAGGGGTTTGGGATGGGGGGGGGGGGGCTCTTCATCCCAGTATGGGTCTGTTTGGGGAACCGGGGGGGAAAACCTGATACAGTTGAGCCTCTTGGATCCTCCAAAAGGCAAACCCCTTCTGTGTCCTTCATGCTTGGTCTTCTCCTTAAGCCCCTTATGCTGTTTTCTGTGCACAGGCCCTTGGGAAAGCTCCAACCTGTTTGTCTGAAGGGGGCCTATAGGCATACTGGGAAGGGACTGTTCATTAGGGACTGTAGTGACAGGAAAAGGGGTAACGGGTTGGAACTTAAACAAGAGAGGTTTAGACTGGATATGGGGAAGAGGTTCTTTGCTTTTGGGGTGCTGAGGCACTGGAAGGGGTTGCCCAGGGAGGTTGTGAGTGCTCCATCCCTGGCAATGTTCAAGGCCAGGTTGGACAAAGCCTTGCGTGGCATGGTTTGGTGTGAGGTGTCCCTGCTTATGGCAGGGGGATTGGAACTGGATGAGCTTAAGGTTCTTTCCAACCCAAACTATTCTATGGTTCTATCTGCCCCTCCTCAGGTGCATACAGCAGCTGGAGCACGATGGCTTCCACGTGGATGAGCTCTTCCAGAAGTGCCTGTTTGAGGAGGATGAGAAGGAGAAGGTGCTCAAGGCCATCAGGATGGTCCATCCTAACTACCAGCTGCCCCCCCCCCCCAGCCCACAGACCTACAAGTCTTCTCTGCTCAAGGACTTCTACTCCAGGGTAAGCCCCAGAGCTCAGGCTGTCTCTGCAGGATGCTTCAGGCTCCCTGAGGCCAGCCAGAGGCCTCAGCCCTGTAGACCGAGAGGTCCCAGGAAGGTGCCTTCAGAGGAGCCTCGTCCCACGTGCCTCTGGCAGGGAAGCTGGGAGGATGTGCATGTCTTCTCTTTAGGGGGCCTATAGGGATGCTGGGGAGGGACTCTTCATCAGGGACTGTAGCCATAGAACAAGGGGGAACGGGTTCAAACTGAAACAGGGGAGGTGTAGATTGGATCTAAGGAAAAAATTCTTTCCTGTGAGGGTGCCGAGGCACTGGAATGGGTTGCCCAGGGAGGTTGCGAGTGCTCCATCCCTGGCAGTGTTCAAGGCCAGCCTGGATGAAGCCTTGAGTGGCATGGTTTATAGTGTGAGGTGTTCCTGCTGATGGCTGGGGTTTGGAACTGGGTGATCTTAAGGTCCTTTCCAACCTGAACTATTCTATGATTCTCCCTCTGGCTTTTGGCACTTACTGGCTCACTCTGGTTGCAGGAGAAGATGGTGCCGTACCCCAAGCTGGATTTCTCTGTGCAGGAGCTGCAGGAGTGCTTTCAGAAGCAGCTGGAGCTGGAGATGAACAACACCATAACCATCGAGTCAGTGGAGTCAAGCAAGCCCCTGAGCCCACAAGCCATTAAAGCGGTAAAGCTCAAGGAGTGATGGGGCTGCAGGTCAGGAGGGAAGTGGGGATGGTTCAGCCCTCAGGACCTGCGGGAAGGTGGCCTGAGGAGGGGGGCAGCTTCCTGGTGGCACTCTCACCACAGCATTTCAGCCTTCCTTCTGTTCCTGTGCAGCGCAAGCTCCTGGCCACCCTCCGTTCTCAGTGGCACGACTCCATCCTCCAGGCCCTGCAGAAGTCAAAGCACAACATGTCCAAGCTCAAGACAGCATCGAAGTACAACGTGCTGTACCCCTACCTGTGCCTGCTGCCAGAGGAGGAGTACGTGGGCATCATGCTGCAGGTAAGACCCTGCCCTGCCCTCGCAGAGCCACAGGAGCAGGGTGCCTGGATGGCCAAAGGGGTGCTGCAAAGCACCATTGTCCTTCTTGGGCCAGCAGAATCAGGGCATGAGCCAGCTTGGTAGGTACAGGCTCTGCTTCCTGTGCTGAGCAGCCACAGAAGCCCCTGCTCTGTCCTGGCCATGTTTCCTTCCTCACCATCTGCTCAGTACCATGGGAATGGGCATCTTCCCATGCTCCCCACACAGGGGCTTTAACCCTCGCTTTGTCTCTGCTCCATCTTTCTGTTCCTCCCTCCTTAAGACCCTCTTTGCCTTTCCCTTTCTCAGATGCTCGACACCCTGTCTCCACAAGGAGAATCCCTGTCTGTCTTGGCCAAGGAGCTGGGCACCAAAGTCTACGACAGATACGTCACCCGGAGGAAGCTGTGCAGTGGGCAGGTGGAGAAGCTGCGGCTGGTCTATGATGGCTACATCCAGCTGCTGGCAAAGGACGGCCAGGTAGGTGTGCCTGGGACAGGAGGGGACCTGTGGGCTGCAGCAGCAGAGCAGAGATGAAACAAAGCAATTTGGCCACCCCGTCACAAGCACAAGGTCTGGGGTCTGAGAATTTGCTGCTGGAGAGGCCACCAGAACCAGTAAGGCCCCATTTAGTGCTTGGCAGAGCAGGGGGTGGTGTGTGTGGGGGTGAGATGTGAGCACAGGGATTGGTGAGAGGAAGGGATGTGCAGTGCCACTGGCCTGGCCTGCAGCAGCAGCAGCAGCTTCTCACTGCTGGGCTTGTCCCAGTCCCATCAACAGTCCTGCCCCCAACGCCCCTGTTAGGGGGACCTCACAGGGGCACGCAGACATGAGGGTCCTTCTCCAAGCCACATAGATCCCATCCAGCAAGCCCCCAGCAGCAGCATGGCGGCTCCCTCTGCTTGACCCGGTTTTCGCCTTCCACTTCCCAGCCTGCCAAGTATTTGCCACGGGAATACTGGGAGAAGCTGGTGGCAGAAGCAGGCTTTGGGCCTTCCCTGAACCTGAAGGACTGCAGCTGGTCCTACATGCTCCTCATGCGTCTGGGCATGCACATGCTGGAGCTACTGGTGCAGGCTGTCAAGATGCCCAGGAACATCCTCAGCCCTCGCCTGGAGCCCAAGCTCATCCCTGCCCTCTACCACATCTACTCCTTCCGCAGCAGTTGTCAGGTGAGCCTCATGCTTGGGTCCCTCGGGCTGTGCAGGTCAGCTCTGCATTGGAACCAGACCTTTGCAAAGGCCCTTGGCCCTCCCTGCTGCCTTTCCTGCTCAGGGACACTTTGAGGAGCCCTTGGTTCTGTGCAGTATCCTCAGCTGCTCCTTGCGTCGTGGCTGATTGACCACCTGCTCTTCCAGAGCCCTCACCTTCACTTCTCTGATTCATCTCTTCAGATTGGGCTGATAAAGCCCCATCCCATCTTCTGTCAGATCATGTCAGACGCTGCAGAGACCATGCTCACCTTTAACTCCTCCGCCATCCCTATGCTGTGCCCCCCAGTGCCTTGGACCTCCCCCAATTTTGGGGGCTTTTTCCTGAATGACACCAGCTTGATGCGCTTTGTAGACGGGGCCATCCAACACCAGCTGCTGCTGGAGCAGTGTCCTCTGGTGAACCTCCACCCCGTGCTGGATGCCCTCAACCAGCTGGGCAACTGCGCCTGGAAGATCAACCAGCCAGTGCTGGACATCATCATCTCCATCTTCAATGACAAAGGCAATGAGAAGTTGGATATCCCACCACCCATCTCCGAGGCCCCCAAACCTCCTGCTGTTCCCAGCAATCCCTCTGCTCTGGACAAGGCCCAGAAGCACGAGTTGTTGCAGTGCAAGAAGAAGACAGCTGAAATGCACAGCTTGCGCATGGATGCGCTCTACAAGCTCTCCATCGCCAACTATGTCAGGGACAGGGTGTTCTGGTTTCCTCACAACATGGACTTCCGAGGCAGGACTTACCCTTGCCCACCTTATTTCAACCACCTCGGTAGTGATGTCATTAGGGCCATCCTGCTGTTTGCAGAGGGAAGACCCCTGGGGCCCAAAGGCCTGGACTGGCTGAAGATTCACCTCATCAACCTCACGGGGCTGAAGAAGAAGAACCCTTTGCAGGAGCGCCTGGAGTATGCCAATGAGATCATGGAGGAGATCCTGGACTCGGCTGATCACCCGCTCACGGTACATGGGGAGTGGTGGGACCCCTGGCAGGCTGGAGGCTTCCCCTTCAGCTGGGAAGCAGGGAAGTTCGTTTGTGTTGGAGCTGAAATGGGAATTACCTGAATATGCTAAAGCAAAAAGGGGTCAGTGTCCTCCTTAGATTCAGAGGAGACCAAAGCGTTTCTTTCAGAGAGGACAATAGGTTGGAAATCAGAAGGGGTTTGAAACAAAGATGGTTTGAAAGGTACCGCGTCGAGAGGAGAAAGGGAAACAAAGCATTGCAGAGCTCCCTAAATAACATGTTTCTATAGGAAAAGGAGGAAATATTTGGGAAGTGGAGGGATGGTGGAGGAGGTGTCTTGACCGCTGTGTGCCAGGCGTGCAGGGGCTCCTGCCTTTGCTTTGGGGTGCCACAGGAGCACCACCTGCTCCTGCCAACGTGTGTTTTCCTCTTCTCAGGGCAGGAAGTGGTGGATGGACACGGATGAGCCCTGGCAAGCTTTGGCATGCTGTATGGAAATAGCCAAAGCCTCGAGGTCCCCGGATCCAGCAGCCTACATCTCCCACTTCCCAATTCACCAGGTAGGAGCCCAATAGATCTGCATGGCTGGGTTGATGGAGGGAAATGGGCAGGGTGGAAGCATCCAGGTCTCCAGTGCTGCGTTACCTACACCATGGCCAGGCTTCCCTAAGGATGGGAGCACAGTCTGGAGGCAGCAGGGCTGGAGAGCTCCAGTAACTCCCTTGCTGCGGGCAGGCAGTAGTAGGCCAGGCAAGAGCTGCTTTGGCTTCCTGTGGCTGGAGCAGAGCCTGCCTGGGAGAGGGCTGGGCCAGTCTCACCTTCTCCAGCCACAGGGTGAGGGCTGGAAGCCCTGCAGGGTGGGATGAGGTGAGGTTTGGGGCAGCTTGTGAGGCTTTGGGGCTCTCTGCTCCCATTCGGAGGCTGAAGTTACACATAGGAGGTGTGGACCTCTGGAGAAGGGCATGGGGACAGAGCTGAGTCAGTGCCGTGGCTGTCACCGTGTGCCCTGTCCCTGTGCCCACGCTCTGAGCTGGATGAGTGCGGGTGCTGTTGGAAGGAGTTTGTCCTTCCCAGCCGGAGAGAGGAGCCTTAGCCAGCACTGGGGCCTCTCCCAGCAGTGCCCAGCCAGCTATCTGTCCACACTGATAAATCCCCTTGCTGCATGGCAGACAGTGATGGATTGTTTTCCTGGGGAGAGGTTTACTCATTGGTCTCATTAGATCAGATGGCCATAACGAAGCAGGGCGGGGGATGAAGGGGGCTGCGTTCTGCCAACAGCAATGGTCTGGAAGATGTCTGAGACAGTCTCCACTGATACTGTTATGACAACAAGAGATCAAGAGAGCAGCCGAGGGGGCGTTCATCAAACTGAAGCAAGGACTTCTTGTGGAGGACACCTCAGCCTCTTTCCACCTGAGTCATCAGCGCTGGGTTTAGCAGAGGCAGCTCCTCTGCTGCGGCACCGCAGGGCTAATGCCCGAGCACTCCCAGTGCTCAGCTCTGCAACTTGCTGCACTGCAGGCTGTGGGGAGGAGGGGAAGAGGAGAGGAGGGTTTGATCCTGCCGGCAGCTCCCCTGAACCAGGCACGGGAGGAGCAGGGCTGCTCCAAAGCAGCAGCATGGCTTTTGTTTGGTGCTGTTTGGGAAGCAGCAGGACCTTCCCATTTCATTGTTCAGGTCCTGCCTATCCCATCCCAGGAGGAGTGTCGGGGTAGCTGCTGTGATGGATGGGTCACTGTGTCCCTAACTGCAGCTTTGAGCCAGGGCTGGGTTCTGTCAGAAGGATCATGGTCAGCTCTGGTTTGCTGAGTGATGCTCGCCTTGCCCTGCCTCTGCTGCTGGGTTTTCTGAGGTTCTTGGGGCTTCTTTTAGCAGCTGAAACCAGCAGATCTGTTGTTTGCCACATGCCCTGGCTTTTAGTGTTGCCACAGAGCTCTGATGTCTTTGGAAACCCACAGAGGTGGCAGCGTGCTGGGAGGGTTTCTGGTTTGGAACCTCACAGGCAGCAGCTGTTAGGGCTGAGACCCAGTCAGAGCTGACCAGAAGGGAGATGGAAACTGCTGGGGCCAGGGCAGCTGCAAACCTGGCTGGGGAGAGCGGGGAGAGCAGCGATGCCCTGGGCTCACTCTGTGCTCCATCCACACACTGACACCTTGCTTCCACCCCCAGGATGGCTCCTGCAATGGGCTCCAGCACTACGCAGCTCTTGGTCGGGACCTTATTGGTGCCATGTCGGTCAATCTGATGCCCTGTGATGTGCCTCAGGATGTCTACAGTGCAGTGGCCCAGCAGGTGAGACACTGGGGACACCAAGAGGTGTCCTAGGACCTGCCTCTTGTTGCTGATGCACAGGGGTCCCTTCAGCTCCCAAAGAGAAAGGGTGGGATAAGACCAGTGGACAGAGGGCTGGGAAAGCATGGGCTGGGTCAGGGGCAGCTCTCCCTCTCCACATGGGAATCACTGCAGCAGCTGCAGTGGGGATCAAGCTGGAGATCATAGAGGTGGCAATGAGACATCCCTTGGATTTCTGCTGTCTTCACTTCTCCTGAATGAAGTCTATGAGAATTAGGGTAGAGGAGTGGAAGAGAGCAGAGGATGTTCCTCATCTCTTGGTCACAACTAGCCCACGGGTTATGGGATTTCCTTCGTTTGAGCTGGGTAGGAGGGAGTGGGGAGGGATTCAGCCCTTGGCACTGCTGCGAAGTCTTCAGCTTTCTTGGCAAGACATGATGTGAAATGAGCCTGCCGGGATGCGTGTTGGGATCTACCAGTCTCATTCAACTGGCATTGAACCCCTGGCTCTCCCTTCCCAGTCTCAGCATGCTTTATCCCAGCAGCAGAGGGCAGGAGGAGCGTGTTTTCCTCTGACTTCTCATTGGGGGTGGCTGAGGCAGGAGAACCTGAGTCCTGATGCTGTGTCCTTGTGGTGTCCAGCACCAGCAGCCAAGTGACACTGCTGAGGCAGCACTGGAAGGTTCTGTGGCCTTACCTCTTGAGATGCAGATGCTCCTGATCCCTTCTGCAGATGCTCTCTGTTCAAGCAGGCCTGGTGACAACAAGCTGCAGGGTTCCTGGTGGCCCTGGCTCGCCATGGGGCTGACCTCCTGGGGGCTCTCCCTTCCTCAGGTGGAGGAGTTCCGGAGGAAGGATGCTGAGCACGGGGTGAGGATCGCTCAGGTGCTGCAGGGCTTCATCAGTCGCAAGGTGGTGAAGCAGACGGTGATGACCGTGGTCTATGGGGTCACCCGCTACGGCGGCCGCCTGCAGATGGAGAAGAGGCTCAAGGAGATCGAGGGCTTCCCCGAGGTACCAGCTCTGCCCTGGAACAGGCTGGGCTCAGCTCTCAGCTCCTGCTGGGGAAGGCCCCTGCACTGGGGGATTGGTTTTCTATTTTAACCCACCTAAAGCCTCAGCTAAGAGAGGGATGTGCAGGACTGAGCCCCACGTCCTCCAGCCTGCAGCAGAGCTGCCCGCTGGCACTGGTGGGTGGGCAGGGATTCTCCCATTCATCCTTCCCAGGCCCAGCTTGGTGGTGTGACAGCCTCGTGGGCTTTCAGATCCACAAGGAGCTGTGCCTGTGCTCTTCCATCTGGAAGTGGCCCTTGTCTCTAGCAGAGCTCTTGAAGGCTTGTTCTTCCTGATGCCTGTTTCTTGTTGTGTGACCCCACTCTGAGTCCTTGCTGAGTGGGTGCTTTGCTATGGCATGTTGGTGCTGGGAGTGTTTCTGCTGCCATGTTACTCTGCAGGGGCAGACGTGGCAGCGGGAGCCTTCTGCTCGTCCTGGGGTGTCACACAGATCAGCCTGTCCTTGGACAAGGAGCCCTCTGAAGTGCTGATCAGCACAGCCCCCAGCCAGCTGCCTGCAGCAGCTCAAGGCTTAACACGGCTTGGATAGAGGCAATTTTGAGGCACAAGGGAGATGCTCTTTTAGCTCACCCATCACTTTGCTCCATGTCTTTTGCTGCCTATGCCTGACCCATCACTCTGCCTCTGGTCTGTGCAGGAGTACTTGTGGGAAGCCTCTCAGTACCTCGTAAGGCAAGTGTTCAACAGCATCAAGGAGATGTTCTCAGCCACTCGAGATATCCAGGTAAGGTGCCTGCTGTCTCTTCTCTCTTCCTGCTTTTTCTTCTTCTCTGGCCCACACATACATAGAGCAGGGGATGCTCCATAGGGAGAGATGGTTCTTCTGGGCCCCAGCCTAGAGGGGATCCTCGTGTCCCAGCCTGGAGATGTGGGGTTGTGCCTGGTACAGAGCCAAATTCCCCTGTAAACACTGGACTGTCAGAGGCAGAGTCAGGATCACCTGTGCAGGGAGGGGATGGGGTCTCCCATAGTAACTCCAAGCCACTTCCTTCTGCTGCAGAACTGGCTGACAGAGAGTGCCAAGCTCATTGCCCAGTCAGGCCAAACGGTGGAGTGGGTCACACCACTGGGTCTCCCCATCGTGCAGCCCTACTACCGCTCCAGGCCCACTGTGGTAAGTGTGTGGTGTGCAGGAATCACCCACCCCTTCCTCTGCCCTGGTGGGGAGCAGGGAAAGGACACCCATGTTCCAGACAGCAAGCTAAAACCCAGCGGGTGGCCATCAGGGTGGATCTGTGTGTGTGCAGGCCCATCCTGCAGGCTCCCTGCAGAGCCTGGAGCAGGTGGGTGCTGCTGAGGAAGCGCTGCTGCTCCCATCCCACTCAGGCAGCTGAGGCACGGGCCCCTTCCCTGCTCCCAGGAGCCTTCCCGGGGCTCTCGTGATTCAGCCTCGCTGCTCTCGCCTCCCACATGCTGCTGCTCTGACTCACAGCTCCCCTCGCAGCCACTCACCTCCAGCAGCCCTTCCTGGAGCCCTCACAGGGTGAATCAGCTGCGAAAGGGGTGTGCAGGATGCCTGGCAGCATCCTTGGGGGGGGGGGACGGGATACTGCTGACTTCCTGGTGGCTGGGATGCCCTGGAAGGGTCCCTTATGGCAGCCAGGGAGGTTTCCTGCAGAGCAGAGGGGGAGCATGGGGCAGTGCAGAGGGAGGGCTCATGCCCTTTCTCTCCCTACAGCTGAACTGCGGCATGCAGCACCTGAGTGTGAAAAGCACCCACAGCAACCAGTAAGTATGAACCCGTGGTCGTGACTGAACCCCTGCTGTCCCCAGCCTGTGCTATGAGGACGAAGCCTTCCCATCAGTGGAACCTGCCACTGAGTGCCAAAGCTCCTGTTACAGCCCTGGGCTGCAGAAAACCAGCTGAGGAATGGAGCCCTGTGCTTCAGCAGGGCCCTGGGGCCCTGCAGGGCTGTCCCCATCAACCCCACATCCCATTTTTGCCCTTGGAAGTGCCTCAGCTCCTCCCTTCTCCTGCTCTGTGCTGCAGGAAGCCTGACACGGTGAAGCAGAAGAACGCCTTCCCACCCAACTTCATCCACTCCCTGGACTCCACACACATGATGCTCACAGCTCTGCACTGCCTCAGGTAGGGAGCTGGGGCTCTTCCCTTGCTCCAGGATCACTCTTTGCTGGGAGAACAGTGCCAGGACAAGGCATGTAGTGGGGGAAAGAGGTTTTCCTGATTGTGGCTGTTTGGGTTTCCTAGCAAAAAAGGCCTAAAGGGGGATTTGGGGGGGGGAGGGGGTGCTCTCCCTGAAGATGTGCAGGTGCTGTTACAGGAGCCCTCCTCATTGTGTGCTCCTTGCTCATGTCCCAGCACAAAGACCTCAGTGGGGCAGGGGACATGGCAGGGGGGGCTCTCAGCACCACTTCATGGCACTTTTTGTTGCCTCCCAGGCAGGGCCTGACCTTCGTCTCCGTCCATGATTGCTACTGGACTCATGCAGTCACCGTGGACGTGATGAACCAGGTAAAAGTGGATCCTCAGGAGCTGGGCTGCCGCTGATCCATCCTGTGGGCACACACCAGCCCTTCCCTGCCCTGGGCTGTTGCATTCACCCAGCTTGCTGGTGCTTGCAGGTTTGTCGGCAGCAGTTTGTGGCTCTACACAGCGAGAAGATCCTGCAGGATCTGTCTGAGTTCATGCTGGGGAAGTACTGCAGGTATTCCCTCAGCCCCTGGCCAGGGCTGCTGTGGTACAGGCGCTGTACATGGGTTGGAAGAGCCAAATCCTGCTCCCGTGCTCATTTCCTTTCCTTCTGGTTCATCCAGCTCTGGCGGAGAGACTACAGCCCCCTGGCAGAAGAAGCTGATGGAGCAGCTGTCGAGTGTCCCCAAGACAGGTAGGAGCATGGGACAGGACTGGAAGTGGTTTGGAGACAAAGGGAGTGAGATGGGGATTTGGCCCCCAAAGTCACTGAGCTCATGAGGTGTCTGAAGCTGGACAAAGCACTAAAGCTGTCCCTTGAGATGGGTGTTTCTGCCTGTGCTGCACTGCAGAGCCATGGGGCAGAGCCTGCAGCAGCCCTGGGAGCCATCCCTGCCTTCCCCAGGGCTTTGCCCCAAGCTGAGCCAACTCATCCCATCCCCATCTTGTTCCTCCTCCATCTGTTTCCAAGCAGGAGGCATTTGCCTGGAGATGGGAGGGAGGCCCTTGGCATGGTAATTGCCAGGCTCTAGATGATACGCATGCAATGGGATTGAGGCAATTAGTTTAACTCTTCTAATCTCTGGGCCCCGCGTCTGCCAGACCATCTGGCCAACCTTTGTTGTGCCTTTGCCAAGCGGAGGAGGCTCCTAGATCCATCGGGAGGGGTGGCAGCTCCTGAAGCCCTCCAAATCCCTCTTGACCCCCCCCTGTATCTGAGCTGGTTTCATGGAGCAGGGCTTGGGGCAGCTTCTCTCCCCTCTGACCTCTCTTCTTCCTTCCTCTCTCAGGTGAATTCAACCTGGAGAACGTGATGGATTCCACCTATTTCTTCAGCTGAGCCCCAGCAACCAGCAGGGCCCTGGGCTGCCTCAGATGCTGCGGTAGGCACTGACCCACAGGGCTCCTCTGTCCTGCATCTCATGGGGAATGTGAGTCCAGCTGCCAGTGCTGCTCCCACCGAGGCTGGAGCACAGGGAGCAGCTACAGAGGGACAGGGCCTCTGCCTGTGTCCCATCTCCACCTCTGCTGTGGATGCTGGTGGATGGGATGTGCCACCCCTGTCCATCCCTCCCTACCAGCAGAGGTGGGTGCTCCTCTCCAGCCTCTGTGGCTCCTGATCTTCAGGCATGGGATTTGCTTCTGCTCTCGGGCTCTCAGGCAGGGGAAAGCACTCAGGGGTTGGAGCTTTACAATCCTGTAAATAAACTGGGTTTTGAAATAGGAGCTGAGACCTGGGTCCTTCTTGGCATCTGAAACCCTGGGTGCTCACGCTGTGGTCTTGGGGTTCACATCCCCAGCTTACTGCTGTTCCGCTGCCTGCCTTCAGTTCCTCCCAGAGGAACCACACTGCGGCTGGTGCAGGGGCTGCATTTCCAAGCCCTCTCCACCCCAGGGCTGCGCGGTGACGGATGTGTGTTTGCCCCAGCTCTCAGCTCAGTCCATAGGCTCCGCTTTGCAACCTGCTCCTTCCCCGCTGGAGCAGAGCCACGGTGCTGCCAGCAATGGGAAAGGTGCTGGGAGACAGCGCTTGTCTCTACTTGTCATGGCTCTGGCAGGGCAGCAGCGGGAGCAGCCGGAGCCGCCGCTGTGGGCAGGGAGGGAGGGAAGAAGAGACGGAGTCGTGCGTGGCTCTGTCAGCTGCTGACGTTTATTGCACAGGATGGGCTGCAGGGGAAGGTGGACGCCTGGAGCAGGGCCCTGGCCCGTGGCTGCGCAGCTCCAGCGCCAGGCCCCTCGCTCGCTGCGTACATTCAGCGTGGAAGGCTCCCCCCTGCACACACACACACACACACGTACACACATCCTACCTGCACACACACCCTGATACACACATGTGCCTTCCCCAGCCTCAAAGCTGGGTCTGGTTATGGGGCAGCCCCAGGGTTTGGGGGCCCAGGCTCCAGCGTCTATGGGGGCAGATGGGCTGGTTTCCCCCCTGCCGAGCCATAGGGCTGGGTTTGGGGGCAGCGTGTTTGTGGGGTGCTCACAAGCCTCAGGGCAAACCGGCCCTCAACACCCTCCCCTCCGACTTACCTCCAGTGCTGGACCATCACCCCTCACCTCGGGGCTGTGGAGGGGAGCAGGGACAGGCGCTACAGCCCCAGGGAGGTGTCCTGCGGATGCACACACACAGGGATGGATTCAGATCAGAGATAACCGTACACAGAGCTGGGCACGGGGATGGTGCAGTGGCTTCTATGGGGCGGCTGGGGGGCAGCGGGACATGGGGCCAGACTTTGGTCGGGGAGTGGGGCTCAGCCCGATGCCCCTGCAGTGGTTTGGGGGGGGGGGGGGCAGCGGCCCCGTTGCCCCCCCCCGGCACCCGGTGCNCGGGACATGGGGCCAGACTTTGGTCGGGGAGTGGGGCTCAGCCCGATGCCCCTGCAGTGGTTTGGGGGGGGGGGGTGCAGCGGCCCCGTTGCCCACCCCCGGCACTCGGTGCTCCCGGTCGGGCACGGGGCGAGGCTGCGCTCGGTGCCCCGCGCCTGGCGCGGAGGTCACAAGTTGGAAGAGAGCCTGGACTTGGCCGGGTCCGTGTCGGGCGCGGCGGGCGCCGGGTCCTGCGGCCCCGCCAGCGTCGGCTGCGACGGGGACCCCCGCGACGGCGCCGGGCCCCGCAGAGACGGGGGGGGACCGGGCCCCGGCGAGGCGGCAGCGGGGCCCCCCCCGATGGAGGCGCAGGACTCGCGCGTCGAGGCCGGGGGGCTCTGGGTGCTGCCGGCCCCGGGGCCGTGGGGCAGGGAGGGCTGCGAGGCCGAGAGGGGCCGTGACTCCTGGCTGAGGCTGCTGGTGGGCAGAGCCTGCGTGCTCTTGTGCGCGGCCAAGCGCTGCGGAGAGCCGGGAGCCTGCTGCTGGCCCAGCGAGAGCTGCGAGCCGAGCTGCCCCGGCCCCGAGCCGTAGGCGAACGTCCGGGCGGCCAGCGGGCTTTGGGTCGGCGGGCTGGCCGCCGAGAAGGCGCTGGTGGAGGCGGGCACGGCCGCGGGGTCCTGCACCGGAGAGGGGTTGGCGTGGGGCACGGGAGGCTGCGGCTGCGGCTGCGACTGCGGCTGCGGAGGGGGGCTCTGCTGCAGCAGCACCGGCGAGACGGCGAAGGGGCTGGGCACGGCCGGCGCGTACTGCAAGCGGCGCATCATGCGGGGCGAGCCCAGCGCCATGGAGCCCACCAGCGGGCTGGCCATCTGCGGGCAGAAGCTCATGGCGACGGCTTGCTGGAGGGTGGCGATGGCCGAGGTGACCTGCGGCTGGACGGGGCTGTACATGGCCGGGTGCTGCTGCAGCTCCGCCTGCTGCACCATCTCCCGGTCGTACTTGACGATCTCCTGGATGATCTCGTTCTCCTGGTTGTTGAAGACGCCCGAGTTGAGGTCGTGCTGCACTTTGTGGAGCAGGATCGAGTTCTTCTTCCCTGCAGGGTCAGGATGGGAAGAGCCGTGAGACCCCTGTGTCCGGGCACGCTGAGCGCCCCAGGCCCCGTATTGCTGGGACAGCCCCGATGCCCTACCGATGCGGTCGAGGCGGTCGATGGCCACGGTCTCGAAGGCCCTTCTCATCATGGGGTACTCCTCCAGCACCTCATTGAAGTTGTCCACCGAGAGCGAGTAGAGGCGGCAGTAGGTGTCTGCGCGGACGCTGGCCGTGCGCCGGCCCCGCGTCAGCAGGCAGATTTCTGCGGTGGGAATCCACAGTGTCAAGGCCCAAGCACCATCAGTGGGACTGGAAATGGGGCAGAACACGTTGTGGGTGCCCCAGGGCCTCGCGCAGACCCCGCCTGCACTCACCTCCGAAGTAGGAGCCGTCGGAGAGCTTCATCTCCTTGTTGCCCTTGGTGAGGATGCTGACCACGCCGTGCTGGATGAAGTACATCTTCTTCCCGATGGTGCCCTCGCGGATGATGTAGTCGCCCGGCTGGAACACCTCGAACTTGAGCTTGGTGAGCATCGCTGTGACGAAGTTGGGGTCCGCGTTGGCAAACAGCGGCATCGAGGCCACCAGCTTGCGGCAGTTGAAGTTCACGATCTCCTGCAAAGGGAGGAGGTGAGGGGACAGGGGACAGGGATGCGGCTTTCCCTGGGCCGGCTCGCGCCCGCAGGAGCCCCAGGTTTCATCGAAACATGGAATGGGTTGGGTTGGAAAGGACCCACTTGGCGCTGCAAAGCCCTAGGAAGAGGTGCTCAGGCCCAAGCAGGAGGTGGTGGGACCCCCTCCACTGCATGAAAGCCCTCAGTGGGGTTGGACGTGGTCAGTCCCCATCCTCACTGCAGCACCCTCGCCCCTGGGGCCCCCACCTCGCGCAGGGGCTCGTTGAGCTCCCCCAGGATGCTGTCCTCATCGAACATCTTGCCCTGGTAGCGGTGCTCGTAGTAGTCATGGATCTTCTGTCGGAAGTCGGCCGGCAGCTTGTGGAAGGACATGTACTGCTCCACCTGCTTGTACTGCGGGGAGAGGCGGCCTCAGCACCCAGCCAGGCTGGGGACCCCTCACCCGTGTCCCCCTCCATGGGGCTGCTCCATCTCCATCACCCCATCGGATGCTATCGGCACAGAGCCCTCGCCCTGCAGCGCCGGGAGGGGATGCGCTGGCCGGGCGCAAAGCAGGAGCCGTGGTCCCCATCCAGCCCGCTCCTACCTTCTCCTGGTACTGGCGCCGGGAGGAGTCCAGGGACTGGATGAGGGCGGTGGCGTGGCCGATGAACATGGCGTAGCACGTGGCGCCCACGATCATGCTCAGCATCGTCAGCCAGATGTCCGTCATGCTCTCGGGCGCCTGCTTCCCGTAGCCGATGCACAGCATGTGGCTCATGGACTTGAAGAGGGCGAAGGAGTAGAGCTCGCTCCAGGAGTTGTTCTGCAGTGACAGGGATGCCTCAGCCCTGGCAGGGGCTCAGCTCCTCTTTGCACCATAGGCACAACCGGGGCCTGATCCAGGCGCTCTGCTTCCATCTCCAGGGCTCAGCACCGGGATTGGTTTGGTTGTGACAGTGCCACCTTGCAGGTGACATCCAAACAGACCCAACGCCCCGCTCCCTTTGCATCGTTCTATGCTATGGATTTCTTCCTGAGCTGATGCACTCAGGGAAGCCCCCATGAAATAAACGCCGTGATGGGAACAAGCTCCAGGTTTGTGGAAGGCCTGGAGTTACTGCAGCGATCGGGAGCTTGCTGGGGGCACCTGGGGCAGGAATTCCCCATCCCAGCCTCGTGCAAAGCCCAGAACTCCATGGAACGGATTGGAAGGGACCTTGAAGCTCATCCAGGTCCAACCCCCTCAAGGGACAACTTCCACTTTCCCCCAGGAGCAAAGCAGACAGGGAAGGAGACGCTTGAGACACTGAGGAGAGGGGAAGAGGAGGAAGCCAAAAAGGGGGAAGAGAGCGGAGATGGGAACGCTGGCAGACCAGGAAAAGAGGGATGGAGGGAGAAGAGCCCTTTGCAGCAGGGCTGAGAGGGAGCAATTAGAAACAAGGCCCATTATTTATTAATAGCAGCTTTGTCACTAATGAGCAGGAGAAGGCGGCAGGGGACCGGGCAGAGATTCCCTGTCAGCATCTTCCACCCGCCCAGATCGATGCGCTGCTCCCGGTGAGTGGGGAGAGGCCAGAGGCCACGGGGATGGAGCCAGCACTCACCACCATGCCATTGATGGAGACCCAGCAGTTCTGGGGGAAGTCCTGCAGCATGGGCACCAGGAACTGGAGGCAGCCGTCCCAGTGGCACAGCAGCAGCATCATGCCGATGAGGTTGATGATCCGCATCACGGCGCTGGCCAGGTCGTACGTCATGTGGAAGATCTGCGGGTGGGGGGCACAAGATGAGCACAGGGACAAGTTCCTCCCCCTCCCCCCCCCAAACTTGGGACACAGACCCACATGGTCCCTGAATCCCTTTTTATATCCAGTGGCTGCTGCCACGCTGCCGCCTGGGAAGCGCTAACGGCTGCGAGCATGGATAGGGATGCTCAGGGAGATGCAGCACTGGGGGATGCTCAGGGAGAGCCAAGTACTCCCAGCACTGGGAATGGATGGGGCAGCCCCGGGGTGGTTCTGGTAAAGAGGGTCCAGCCTTGGGCATGTCCCTTCCCCATGGTGGCTGATGGCAATGGCCCCCGTGGCAACCTGGGGTTGTGGTGGTTCCAACAAGATCCCAGCTTGGCTGGAGCAGCTCTGCTCCGGAGCCAGGCTCAGAGAGCTGGGATGCAGAAGAGAAGGCTCCTGAAGGGGAGACCTGAGAGCAGCTCCAGGGTCTAACGGGGCTGCAGGGAACCTGGAGAGGGGATTGGGACAAGGGCCTGTAGGGCCGGGACAAGGGGAATGGCTTGAACCTGCCCAAAGAGGGGAGACTGAGCTGAGCTCTGAGGCAGAAGCTGTTCCCTGTTTTCAGGTGCTGAGGCGCTGGCACAGGGTGATGGCCCAGAGAAGCTGTGGCTGCCCCATCCCTGACAGTGCTCAAGGCCAGGTTGGCCACAGGGGCTTGGAGCAGCTGCTCCAGTGGAAGGGGTCCCTGCCCTTTCCCTCGCTGCCCTCATCCCTGGAGCTCTCCCTGCTAAATCCCATCTGAAAGTGGAAAGGGCTCAGAGCCAGGAACCCGGCAGCAAACGCAGCCACATCCTACACAAAGACAGGTCCCCTCGCAGCCCCAAACCCCATCGCACCCATTGGCACCATGGGCAGCCCCCAGCCCCTCGCAGCTCCCACTCTCTCCATCCAGTCCTGCCGCTGCCAGAGGAGGATGGATCCCTGCAGGGCTGCATCCCATGGGATGCTCACCTCCTCCCACTGGTGGATGTAGCGGATGAGGCGGGAGAGGCGCAGGAGCCGCAGGAGGCTGAGGATCTTGGTGAAGCGCACGATGCGGAGCGCACGGGCGGTCTTGTAGACCTCCGAGTCTATGCCCTTCTCCACAATGAGGAAGACGTAGTCCACGGGGATGGAGGAGACAAAGTCCACCACAAACCAGGTCTTGAGGTACTTCTTCTTGATCCTCTCGGGGTCCAGGATGATTTCCGTGTTGTCCTCAATGACAATCCCTGTCCGGAAGTTCAGCACCAGATCCATCAGGAAGAAGGTGTCGGAAACGACATTGAACACGATCCAAGGTGCTGTGGTCTCCTCCTTGAAGAAGGTGATGCCCACGGGGATGATGATCAGGTTGCCCACCATGAAGAGCAGCATCGTGAAGTCCCAGTAAAACCTGTGGGGAGGGAAACATGGAGGGGGTCATATGGGTGTCAGCAGCAGCCCCATCCCATACCCGCTGATGGTGCTGTCACTAGGATGCCACCTCTCCCCAGGGACCACATCCTGCTCCACCATACCCAGACTGCCCAGGCCTCATCCTGCAGCCCAGCCCAGCCTCTGGCTGCAGTACCATAGGGCAGTGGGTGCAGGATGATGCCGGGGGGGCTCTTCCTGTTGGAATGATCTGGCCAGAGGTCAGCCCTGAGCACCCAAACCCAGGCAGGTCCTGGGACAAGGGGAGAACGATGCCACCAGCACCAGCGGGGGACAGACCCTCCCTTGTAGAGCCTCTGGAATGGGGACAACCCTCCCCTCGACCACTGGCACCGCTCGAGGTGCTGGAGGCAGGAGGCACCAGCACGGCTCCGGGAACAGCGACCCGAGGATGGGGACAGAGACCCCGGTGACAGCCGGACCCCTCCCCCCCCCAGCGCTGCTGCCCCATGGCGGGGGCCGCGGGTCGGACCCCGGCAGCGCGGCTGCAGCCGCCGCAGCTCCCGGTGCAGCGCATCACGTAGGGCTGCAGCTGCAGCACCCGCGGCCCCGGGCAGCCGCTGCCTGCTCCTCCGCTCCGCTCCGTTCCGTTCCTGCCTCACCCCCGTCCTCCCTCCTCGGCCACCGATGCCCTTTCTGAGCATCTGCAAGGTCACGGCAGCCTCATCCCGGTGGGATCATGAGGAGGGGACCCCGGCCGCCCCCTCCGGCACTGGCCTGGGAGGGGATGGGGAGAGAGAGGGATGCTCCTCAGCACCACGCACTCAGACACGCAGGATCCTTGCCTGTGCGTCCGCGCTGCCGCAGGCAGGAGCCCCGGGAGCTGCAGGGTAAGGGGCAGGAGCTGCCCTGGCCACGCTGCCATGGACGGGGGGGACGATGGGGCCACATCCTGCACACAGGAAGGGGGGATGGATCCTTCCCCCCTCCCCCCCCGGGCAGACTAGCGCAGGACCAGAAGGAGCATCCCCGCTCCTGACCTTTCTCCAATGACACCTTCGCCATGTGAGCCGTTGCCGTGGCAACCGCGAGTGATGTCACCGCTGCACAACGATGACTTCACAGCCGGGGCTGTCTCCAGGGTACCCTCAAACCCGCTGCTCGCCGTGACCCCCAGCATCACCCCCAGTGCTTGCCAGGGGCAAAGCCCAAACCACAGCAGCCCCGGCTCCAAGCCCTTTGCAATCTGGCTCAGCCAGGGCAGGATTTGGGCTGCTCCTGATCCCCCCCCACCACACACAATGGACGCTGCGCGGTGGCTTAAGGGACCTGGGTGCGATGCCAACGCTTTCCTCCTTGGAGGGCAGCGTGAGCACAGCAAAACGGATCCAATCCAGGCTCCTAAAAATAGCTGCAAACAAATTAATGAGGATCCTCAGCACCCTCTCGCTTGCTTCTGACCCAGTTGAGTGACGGCGATGATGGCAGAAGATGCCCAAAGCCTCTGAGAGCCGAGGCTGCTCCATCACTTCCCTTCCCAGTGAACCCATTGAGGGGGTATTGAGCTGCCCAAGCAAGATCCTGGTCTGGAGGAGATGCCCCCAAGGGCTGAGCCCCTTGGGCTGCCCAGCAGGATGGATGTGGGATTGGTGCTGGCCCCGTGTGGGATCGGTGCGGGACCAGCACCTCACACACTCTGAGCACTCAAATTCAAAAACGAGGTCGTTCTTAGAAGTGGGTTAAGAAGCCAACAAACAGCCAAAGTTGGCCAGAGCCAGGCGAGCATCCCAGTACAACCAGCGGTGCTGAGTGACTGGTGCTGGAAAAGCCTCTTACCTTGGGGGGAAGGAAAAAGCCTTTGGGAACTGCTCAAGGGCCTGAACCTTCCCAATCCCAGTCACAGCCTTCCTCCCTGCTGAGCATCCCCCGGGTCTGACTGCCCCACACTGAGGCCACAGAGGGGTAGAACAACTGCCCAGCACTGCCAACACTGGGACCAGCAGTAGCCACAGGGAACCACAGCCACCCGGTCCCGCTGCTCAGGAGCCCCAGTGTGGCACCATCAAATCGGTGGGACCATCCTGGCAGCGGCAAAGCCCCAGACACCAGTTTAACACCGGATGAGGAAGGCTCTGGCCAAGCAGCACTGGAGACACAGGCTCTGGATGCTGCTTCCCCCCCCAGTTCAAGTGTGGGACCCACTCTTGTGAGCATGGGAAGGGATTGACCATGGATGTGGCCCTTCAGCTCCTGATCCCACCCCAACAGAAGCAATGAAGAAGTCAGTGCTAAGCTGGGCATTGACAAAGACCAGAAGCAGCAAAGACAGAGACGATGGCCATGCACAGCACCCAAGGGGAAGCAGCACCATTTACCAGGTCTCTTCTATCAGATTTGTGCCTCAGGATCCCCACCAGCAGCCCCAAGCTGCTTCCCAGTCATCCCCCATTCATGTAAATAGCAACTTGGGCTCCTGGAGCCAGCCTGCCCCTGAATTGTGCAGGGATAACAGCAGTGCCGTGTCCAGGAGGAGACAGGAGCTCTAAATGAGACCGATTATGAAATGATGTCACATATGCAGATGGGCAACGATTTCCTCTTCAGATGGGAAAATGGGTTTTTGCCAGGCTGGGCTCCTGCTCTGTTATCGTTGGGAGATAAAGAGGGGATTACTCGTGTAAGGCAGGACAAGGATGGACACACGTCCCCAGCGCAGCTTCCCCAGCACCAGGCATGAGCATGGAGCTGATCCTGTCCCTGTGCACGTTCCTGGAGCCAGGCGATGCCGATGCCGGGGCTCTGCCCGCAGCTCCTCCCCGCTGGGCAGGGAACTCTCCTACGCCACTTGCAGCACCAAAACACGGGCAGCGGCTCTTCCCCAATGGGTTTGAAGCCTTGACAGCGCCTCGGGGAGGGATGGAGGCAGCGCGGGGCAGGCGGACACGGTGACTCCCCAAGGTCACCCCGGCGGGGAGCGGAGCTGCTGCAACCTGCGGGAGCCTCCGAGGCCTCGCTCCCACCACGGGCTCGCTGCAGGGAGGCCTCGCTCTCGGCAGCACCACGGGCAACGCCGCCGGGGCCGGGGCTCGGGAAGCAGGGCAGGCGCTGGCCCCGCTGCCGTCACCGCGCTCCCGGCCTCCTGCCCACAGGGGCAGCAGCCCCCGGCTCAGCAGCCCCTGCCTGGCACCGAGCTGCTCCTCACCCCGGCTCTGCTGCAGAACCCGGTGCCCAGAGCCAAGGAGGAGGCTCCGAGGGATACCGACAGCGAGATCCCTATGGGAATGTCCGCCGGGAGGGCGCGGGAGCCCTGGGCAGCTCAGTCCCGAGGGGAGGCCTCCGGCTGCTCCTGTGAAGGATTAGCCAGGAGCCGCACATGAGGGTGGGAGCAGGAGGTGCTGGTCCCTACTCTGAGCCTGCTTGGCCAATGGAGACCCCACCACATGCACTGGGGACCCCTGCGCTGGTGAGGACCTGAACAGATCCCGGGGTCTGGCTCAGCAGCATCCCCACACCAGCACCCAGGAACCCCTCCTCGAGCCTCCCCAGGCCATGCACCAGAGTTGAGCCCCTCGTCCTCCCCCAGCTGCTGCCTAAAGACCCTCCAGGCCCTTTGAGGTCACGGGGCCAGTGGCCCCGGATGGGTGGTCACCAGCGATGCCAGCAGGGTCTTGGTCACCCATCCCACAAGATGCTGTGCCATGGGCCACAGCCGGCCGAGCCAGGCATCCTTTGCAGCAGCTTTCGTGGGATTCGGGAAGCATTTGCCCCTCCTGAGCTCCCCCAGGGCTCAGGGAAGGAGATGGAGCTGCAGAGTCCTCCTCCCCGGCTTTGCCATTCCTTAGCTGGAAGCCGCGCGGGCTGGACCTGGAGGACTCCGCTCCTCTTGGCAGCGAGCTGAATCCCTCCCGATTTCCCTAAATCCTAAGGACAGGATCAGGCCTCCCTGGATTGGGGGGGGGGGGGGGGGGCCCCCCCCCCCCCCCCCCCTCC